>PNEQ01006862.1:0-13684 GCA_003012365.1 Medauroidea extradentata
TCGCTGCTTGTCACACCCGGGAGCCTAGCTTCTTTGTCCTTCCTACACGGCCCGGCGTCCTCGGTAAACAACTTCTTCCCGTCCGACTCGCACCGATTTTCTAACTCCCGACACACCGAATAATATCCGGAATAATATCCGGCCCGGAGGACCAAAATGTTCCGTCGAACATACACTGCGTAAACACGTCCGTACGCACTGATAACACCACACGTTTTTTGAACTATGGCTAGGTCGCCATCTTGCCCGCTAGCCTCGTCGAGCCCCCAAGAAAAAAAAAAAAAACAAAACAAAACAAAGCTAAGTTCCGGGTAAGAGTCACACAAGAGACAGTCAATAAAGTTCAGTTCACAAATAACAACAACAACCTAAGTACAAAGTTGACAGGTCCCAACAGACATCTTATCCAGAGTATTCGTGGGGTTAAAATTTTGCACTACTTAAAAAAAAATTAATATCCTCAAAATTTTAATTTAAGCAGAGTTGTCCACAATTTCTGAAACTATTTCATGGTTTGGAATTTTTTTCTTGTCGTTACGGGAGGGCTGGGACTGCTTGCTGTTGAAGTCTCCACCGCGAAGAAAGAAATTTCGAAAAATCTCCTGAGTTTCGAAATTATAAAAGAATATTGGTATCAAGGGAAACGTGGTACCCCACGTCGTAAAATTCTTATCCCAGTTGGCCAGTAAGAGGTAATGCCAGGCTAGAACTCACCCAACATATTTCCTGGAAGACGGAAACGAGAAGGCCTGGATATCTTCTACTCTTCAATCGTAGAAAAAATTTCCCCGCTGCTTTCCAACAGGAACAAATGTAGCGCCAGGTCTCGTAGATTCAGTTCAAAAGGAATTATAAGGCAAACAAAATCGTCTCGAGGCATAGTCTTACTCGAGAAAGTCTTCGTAACAGGACCTCTGCGTAGATTTTTCTTCCATTTCCTTCCCTTCGACGTTCTATATTAAAAAAAAAATTCTTTCTTGTTGATTCCAAAGTGAAGGCAAAAATTCTGCTTCGAAAAACGCAGTGAACATGGAAGTTATTCTTTCTACTAGCAAAAATCGATTAATGTGTGGTCTGCAGATGACCTGATTTTTAAATTAAATTACGTTTTTCCTAGTAAGAGCCTTTACAAAATTTTATGATTATTAAAACATTTCCTGAAAATATGCCATGCATTTAACAAACATAAAAATTTAAATTAACACTAGTCACAGAATATTACTACCATAGCACAATTACTTATTTAAATATTTACATTACCTGAATGTCAAAGACATAACAAAATTCTAAGCAATATCTGTGCATAGACATTCTGTGTATGTTACAGACTTCAGTTTGAACGTTTTTGTTTGATAATAAAATAATGAATTTTATAGCTACTGAGTAATCTTTTAAACACTTTAAACCCCTGGTTTCTACCAATCAAAGGCACAATTTTCCGACACAAGTATTAAGTAAATCTTCGGTGTGCGAAATTTTAGTACACGAGCAGTTGGAGAGAGATATTATAAAATAAAATCATATTTTACAAGTACGTACGAAGTTATATGTAAAAGTAAATTGATAAATTGATTTTTAATTATAAGCTGCACCGAAACATACAAGAATACATTACGTGTATTGTTTACATTGAAACATACAGTATAAAAATATTATCTTTCGCGGTGCTAATTTCCCTCACAATTTACAAAATGGAATTCCATAGTTAAATTTTTGTGCTAGTACGTAATCATAGATCAGTCCGAATCGAAGTTGTTTGGCGGCTGTAGTTATTAATAACTTTTTTAAATTACGTGTTTAACGGAATGAAATTTGACAGCTTTCAGTAAAATAAATATTTCAGGTTTAACTAACGACCTTCTACTGCAGAAAATATTTAACAAATCCTAACCTTAAACGACGTCTCGGACGACTTAAAGTAGTCTGAGAGATGAGAATTTTTTGTACTGGTTTTAATATAATATAAATATTTGAAAGTATAACATTTAACATGTTACAATTATTTTTGAAAGCTTTGAATCATGTTAGATTTATTTACAGAAAGTATTAGAATACTATGGAGAATGCAATAATGGATAATTATAAATTAAGTAAAATGTTAATTTATACCTAAAAAACTCAATTTAATTTAAAAAATTTTCATGAAACATACTTTTCGTTAATACAAGAACTCCCCGGGGAAATTTGCGAGCAATGTTATGTGAAAGAATTATAATACAGGATGAGTCGGGAGGATTGGTACATGCTTTGAGGGGTGATAGTACTGGTGATTCTGAACAAAATGTTTCTAGTCAACATATGCCCTTTTATTATCAGTTTCAGAGAAACCGAATGAAAACAACATGGAGCGGGAAATGTGTAGGTGACGGTAAATCACGATACTGTTATCGTATGTTTGGTTTAATTGTGTACATTTCCACACGGTTTGGGGTTGGCTTAAAAGCAAAGTCCACACGCGCAGGGTGGACACAAGAGAGGAACTTCTCGCTCGTATTTACCATGCTTGTGCTCAAGTGAAGCAATGTACTAATGAGCTCAGATCAGCAACACAGCAGCTGTCTATCAGAGCAGCAAAATGCATTGAAGTTGGTGGTGGATTGTTTGAACATGTTTTGTGAGGAAATGTACACAATTAAACAAAACATACGATAACAGTATCGTGATATACCGTCACCTGCACGCATCCCGTTCCTTGTTGTTTTCATTAGGATTCTCTGAAACGGTTAAGCAATGGAGATACGTTTATTAGAAACATTTTGTTCAGAACCACCAGTACTATCACCCCTCAAAGTATGTACCGTCCTTCCTGACTACTCTATATAGTGTGTACTTAATTTTAAACGAAAAGGACTTTGTTGTCAAGAAAATATTAAAGTGATTTTACAAACACTAACAATGCTTTGTTCAATAAACATACATCTTTGCCTCGTTAATCGGTAGGAAACTAATTTTTCCCAGTGTTGCCAAGTCAATACTGCAGGTTTTTATCATTTTAGCAGTAACCAGCGAAACGAATTTTAAAAATTTAGATGAAATTTTAAAATCTATTTCGTATGTAATGTTATTTCACAGAACATATGCGTAAATTGTTGGTCTTAAAAGTAATTGAACTGTTCTGCCACAGTGACAAATGATAAATTTGCAAATTATGTGATATTTAATTCGCTTTTAAATACGAAGGTATTTTTTTAAAATATGGCACAAATACAAACAAGCCAGTGCAGCTGATACCGAATGAAAAATTTAAAATTGAGTAAGTGCACAAGTACGACATAGGGATTCTAAATATTTGACAAATTTTTCCTAGATTGATGGCAGAAACCGGTTACATTATTTAGTAGGTCATGATAACATTAAATTAAAATAAATATTACCGGGATTTAATATATAAATAGAGTAACCTATTTAGTGTATGTTCTTATGTACAATAACATTATTTGATAACATTGTCTTTTATTGGCTCACGTGATTTGAGGAAATGTCAAAAATTTTCCACGTATTTTTATCATAAAATCATAACTACGCACATTTCACTGGGTAAGTACATGGACACTTAAAATACAAATCGATGTAAATAAAATCGAAATCTTCATGACAGACGCAGCGGCGTCATTTCAGGCTTTTCTTGGGGGAAGCAAGATATTTTTTTTCGGCGACAGTGACCTTGTTGCATCTTTTTTTAATTAATTAAGCATGTATAAATTAGAAACTTTAATAATAAATCTTCAGTTTTAAATGCTTAAGTTAGCATTATTTAAATAACTAAATACAAAAAAAATATTTTATACGTATGCCCCCCCACCCCCTCGCAACTGGCACCTCTAAATGACGCCACTGACAGGATGCAAAAACGTGAGACAAATACACGTCTTATTTTGGTGGTACTTATTTTATTTTAGTGACACTAGTAAATTCATGTACTCCCGAAAGTATGTGCTCTGAAATGAAAGCTTTGTGAGGAGTTTACCCTACCAAATTATTTAGTTGTGAAAACAAACTGACTCTTTCATACGTACGTATTTTACCGGAGACAAATGTTATTTATTCTTCAATTTAAAATAATTACGTTTGCCATGGAAAAAGAATAGCAACGAAACGTTCTGTAGCTTCAAGACAGTTTTGTCTGCGTTTTTCGAAAGTTTTGAAATGCAAATTAAAAAGAGTAAGATTTTCGCTCCTCCTCGCTAGGTGACATAAGGCCGACTCGAAACACAAATATCGCACGAAATTTGCCGAGGCGTGTCTCTTTCCCCTCGCCCAACGCAGCGTGAAATATCTGCTCTGTTTCAACCCTCTCTGTCTTGCGAGTCCAGCGGACAAGCTGAAATATTTAGCTATCTTCTACTCCCATGCATTTTAAATTCTTTCTGCTTGCTTAAGCACGTCATTTGGGAGCAAGTCGGCCTAGAAAGATGAACTTACTGGCTTCTCTTGAACAAAAACATGATTGTTTCACTAATTTTGCTTCATTTCTCATGTCGCTTTAAAAAAAATGAAGTCTTTCTTATTCACAAGAACAGTAATTTTCCTCGTTATCTGCGTGGACGTCGGTTACTTAGCCAAGTATTTACTTTTGAAAATCTCCAAGAAAAACATTATGTTGAGTTCTGCCTTTAAAATATTACACAAGTGTTTTATTTCTAAGATGCATCTTTTACGTCTAATAACTTATTTAATCACAGAAAAAAATTTACCATGTTTTATAATTATGCTTTTTTCGCTCCGTCTAATCACAAATGATAAAAAAAAGTCTTAATAAGAATTTTCCGGCTAATTTACTTGCTTTGTCTTAGAACAATCAGTTCTGTTGGTGATGCGCTGGACTTACAAACTTTTTATCGCACCCCTAATACAATACTAACATTACAAATATACCAATTTAAGAAAAATGCAGCTGTACGTATACATAGCCTACACATACTTTCAAATTATTGCGTGATTACAGTGTATTATAAGCATAGTACAAAATATGTTGGTATTGTACTGAAACATAACTTGTGCTGCTTATCGTCCTGCGACATAAATAGTAGGAAAGTTACGTTTACACTAATAATTACTGATATTTTGCACATATGCTAACAACAACACCTTATTTTGTGTTTAGAATTGTTTTTTTGTTATGTTAGTATTGCATTACGTAGAGACAACAATACTTTATTTCACCACATACATAACGCACACATATTGATTGTTGATTAGTGTTGGTATTGTATTTGGGGTGAGGTATTAACAGTTAGGGTCGGTTTCTCAATGTCTGATTTTCTTCTGATTATCTTTCGATTAAAATTTAACCAATGGTTAGCAGCAATATCTGTTTCTCAAGTAGTGATTAAAATTAATCTTTGGGTTAGCAGTCGGTAACCATTGGTTATCTTAAACGTAAGAAGAGATAGTGATTACAGAGTTAAACAAGACTTTTAAAGCAAACAAGATTATAAACAGTGACAATTTTTTAGGTTATAATGGCAGGTGATTTAAATCTCTTGTCTTTCAACGTAGCTAGCTGCAGACCAATAACAGGCATCAAATATTAAGATATCGGGATTCTTATTGGCTCTGTCAAACAGGGTAACAGCTCCAAGTACACGCTAATACCGATATGTAGAGACGTGAAAAATTCGCGTTTTCTTTCAGGCACAAGATAGAATTCCAACAACAGTAAGTTCGTGCTATAGCACCGTTATAAATTTTAACGGAAATGTACTGTTAATAAACGGAAATCGTATCCGTAAAAGTAAAATACGGAAATGCCTATAGTAGATATACACTACGGAATCGTACGTAACATGTCCGTAAGTCTGCTATGGACACTTGCATGGAGAAAATCGATAATTTATGGGTTAGGCAGATGTAAATATTACGGATATATTTTAATAACATCACCGGCAAATCTGCAAATCTGTAGAGATACAGTTGTAGCATTATATACATGTAAAAATGGCTCAGTTCCATGTGATGAAACTGTTTTAAGGAAACTTCAGTTGAATGAAGAACTAAGTCTCCGTGAATTCACGGAGGTATCAGGAGAAATTTTTTCCGGAAATTCCGGAAATCGACGGAGCAAATTTTTTACAGTGTAATTTCACAATCGGCCGTTGACTTATTGACAACACCTTGAAGTACATAAGCTAATAATAACAATGTAATTAAATGCGGGCCCATTTCACTTTGTCAGCGAGCAGCCAACAAATATATATATATATATATATATATATATATATATAAATTCTTGGAGGCTAGCCTACACGTCAGTGAACTCGCGAAATTTTCTCGTCTCTACCAATATGTAATTGTCTAACTATAGATTTATCGGTATCACGATATTATCGATACAACAGGTCCGGTGTACCAATATTTTCGATACATTGATACCACATATTAATTAACACTACTATCGACATTTACAAGGTGTGCTGAAATCCAGCAAACAGTCAAGTTTTCTCGCTATAAACCACCATTTCTTGTGATGGTATGGCGTGAAAATCTTTCGTGCAGCATACCCTTGAAAACGATGCAGTTCTTTGCAACATGTACGATTGGGTGTTATACGTCAGACGCAAAGTAGCTGCCTTCAGAGCAATAACAGGTATCACGTGTTACTGCGGCAGTATTCTTATTGGCTCAGTCAAATATAGGGTAACAGTCACACGTATATGCGAAAGTCAGTAACTTTTGATAGGCCGAACGTACGTTGAAACCCAGCAAACAGTCAAGTTTTCCAACGGTAAATGATCATCTCTATATATGATGTAAAGTGCGCAGCGTGCGGGTTGGATCGTGCTTGTGTGGAACGCCATTGCAGCTATTATTAGCAACTACATACCAGACGAATTAGTATTTAATTCGACGGTAGGTCTTGTCTGATGCAGCATTCTACATCAAGGGTGTTTCAAGTGCGATAAAATCATAGTATTATATCTTTATGAAATAGTGTTTAGTTTTATAGCTGATACATGTGAGTACAGTTTCCTGTTACAAAACAATTTTACCTCTCATAGCTCTCTCATTACGGTGCGACAAAGTCAAAATTTGCTCGTTCTGCTGCCATGCAAATAGTGAAAATAAACTGACCTACTTGAATAAAATAATTCACAGTGAAATTACATCCCATGGGCTGTGCAATAAAGTATTTAAAATTCTATAAACTATTATTTAAAAAAAAATAGCAAAAGTACAGGAAAAAAGTTGAAAAATCTGCCATTTTTTTAAATACAAAAATAGTTCACAGAATTTTTTCAAACGTTCATTGCGTAGCCCATGGCATGTTATTTCACTGAGAATTATTTCACTTACGCAAGTCAATCGGTTTTCACTATTTGCATGACAGCAGAACATATCAATTATTGATTTTTGACGCACAGTTATGAGAAAACTATGAGAGCTAACATTGTTTCGTAAGAAGAAATTGTACTCACAAGTATCGTCTTCAAAACTAACACTATATCAATTAAATATAAAATTATGATTTTATCACACTTGAACACCCTTAATATGATCCAGCCCGCGGGCCATGCACGTTAAGCCATAATACCGGTAGCACAGTAACGATCATTTTTTGTTTCCTAGATGTGAGCCTTCTTCTCCCGAAATTGGCGTACAAATGTTCAAACATCCTGTGTTATGTGAAATCGCAGTATCTCTAAAGATGCTACGATAATTTTTTTTTTCGTTTGTAATTTATTCTACATTCCAGGAAAATAATTAATTTGGGAAGTGGGGACAGCTCGCAGTTGAAAAATCATCGTATTGTCATGAAATCTAAAAAAGAAATCGATCAAATATCATCAACGTTGAAAACCACATGCAATATATCGCGGTTTAGTCGAAATCGCTTTTACGCTGAACAAAGGTGCATATGTGTTTATGACTGCGCACTCTAGCGGTAATAACTAGGGCTGTTCGATATTATAATTTGCGATATCGATATTAAATTCAACTGCATCCTCGGTACTTTCTGGATGCCGATGATAACGAAAACAACGTAAATTTGCGGTATAACGATTATATAGATTATATGGTAACTTTACGGTACACCGTTTATATCGATAACACTAGCATTTCTTTATATCGACTTACCGATACCATACATTTTTCGATATCAACTTTTCTATTTCGGTTTCCTATTTACGAACAAAATATCATGTATTATAAAGGGTTTACATGTTTATCGCCGATGTGGCATGTTTAATAAGTATAGCGCCGTTAATTACAATGAAATTACAAAACCTGTAATTGACGCATATTAATACTTGTGATGAAGCGGAAAAAAATAAAATTCATATCTGACTGAACTAGTGTGAGACTAAATAGATTTACTGATTGTTGTAACACAGACAGATGGTATTAATTATTTCGTTTATACATTCCCAAAATGACTTAATATGACATAGGCAATAACCATTTAAGGTAGTGGAAATTTACCAAACATATATAATATTGTCCTTGTAAAATAACAATACCGTCTAATCAAATCATGGTTTCAGTTATGTAATGGTTTCGATAGTAATGTTCATTTCGATAACGTAGTTAGGTCTAAGATTAAAACCAATAAAATCATCAGTTTCGATTAAATTGTAAATATCGATAGTATTGTTAATTTATGTGGTTTCAATATATCGAAAATATCGGTACACCGGACCTGTAGTTTCAATAACATTGCGATACCAATAAATTTAACGTTAGAAAATTACATATCGGTTACATTTTTTCTTTCGATGTTGGTAATTATCGATATATTGGTAGTTATCTGTATGTTTAATTTTCTGAAGTCGTTTTCGGTATTTCGTCAATATCAGTATATCGTTGATTTCGATAATATCGTTATATTACCGGAATTTTGTTAGTTATTAGTATGTTTTATTACCGAATATGTTTCCGGTATATGGTCAAATCTGATATATGTGATTTCGCTAATATTGTTATATTACCGATATATTGTTAGTTATTTCCATGTTTACATACTGAATATGTTTTCGGCGTTTTGTCATTACTAGTATATCAGTGACTTCAATAATATCGTAACAACGACATATCGATACTTAAAAGTCAAGATATCGGTAATATTTTAAACACTGTATACTTGTTTTAGTCCAAACCATGGAAAGTTAAACGATCCCTCTGCCGAACTATTCCAAATTTGCTTCGAAAAACCCGGATCAGTGATAATACCCCAAATGTCACTACGAAATTCCCAGCCCACAACATGTGCTTAAATAACGCAAGTTCACAATTTCACGCAATATAATTCGCTCCAATTGCAAGAATCATTCAAAGAAAACAACCAGATAATAAGTGCCATTGTATTGCCGGCTCGTGCTTCTACCATTCGAATCTTTACGTGGAGGCGTAGAAAGTTTTCGCGAAAAAAATTTGCACCAATATTTTTCAGTACGTTTATGTGCTCACCTGCAGCTCTGCTTCGTGGTCTGTGATTGGATGTTTTAATTTACAGCTTCTTCGTGTTATATCCGCGAATCACTGCCTTGTGATGTCGCAGTCAACTGGTCTTCTGAATGGCACAGTCAAATGAAAGACAGCTCTGCAGAAATATACACGGTCATGAATCATTTAGCAGAGATGCAGATGTGCACGAAAGGTATTAAATCAAAGTGGTGCAAAGGGGCCGCGGCGGTCGAGTGGTCAGGCCACTAGCTTCCCGCTATAGCGATCCGGGTTAGAACTCCGGCGGGGTCGGTCCCCGGATTTTCGCATCTGAGAATCGTGCCGGCGACGCCGTTAGTCGGTGGGCTTTCTCGGCACTGCTTCATACTCATCTCATGTCACCTCTCACCAGACATTCCATGTCATACTTCGGGGTAAGCAGATGCCCACGGGAACACAATGATATCACAGGCTAAATAGTAATATGGCCTACAGACATGAAATGACGCGGTGGCTCTTTTAATACTGAC
Source organism: Medauroidea extradentata (assembly GCA_003012365.1). Classification (NCBI taxonomy): domain Eukaryota; kingdom Metazoa; phylum Arthropoda; class Insecta; order Phasmatodea; family Phasmatidae; genus Medauroidea; species Medauroidea extradentata. Next base: position 9,912 of record PNEQ01006862.1, read on the forward strand.
GAACTTGACCGCTTATTAGCTGCCAGAGTTTGTTAACACAAGTCCCGTATCTGTTTGACTTATGCATAGGGCCCGGTAGTTTTCGCGAAAAGATTTTTGCCCCACTTTGTTTCAGTGTCTTACGTGCACACCCGCAGTTCAACTTCATGGCTATTGACAGAGTGTTTTTTGTGCAGAGTCGTTATTCATTTGACTGTGCCAATCAGTACACATATAACTGTCACATATCACGTATGTGATTTGCGGGTTTAACCTCCACACGCTGGGTGTTACGGCATCCAATCACTGACCACATAGCAGAGATGCAGGTGCGCACGTAAGGCACTGAAACAAAGTGCCGCAAAATTCTTTTCGCGAAAATAACCGGGCTCTACATGCATGTTACGGCAGGTTTCCAATTGGCCTGGCTACCGGCTAGCAGGGCAACCGCCTTACGCTGATTGGCCGTAGGCTTATCCGCCGTGGTGTAGGCCAGGGAAGCCATTTTGCTGGCGTGTGTGACAGAGTTCGCTGTCCTATCGGGTGTTTCACTGCTGTATTCCAAGTATTCTGTGATAATATACCCTTCCTAGCTCGCGGGTATCCTCATACTAGAATACTTGGCTTCTGTAATCCCAGGTGTTCTGTGGCTTCAGCGTGACGCGGAATATCGGGTCGACCCGCACATCGTTTTCGTCTCGATAACTCCGCCCACGTCCTCGATATAAAACAGTCGCAGGGTTGACGGTGTCTAAGCCCGATAAGACAGGCGTCTTGGCGCTATGGACCGGAACGATTGGACGCGGCGCGATTACGGCCCGCCGAGCCTCTCCAAACTTGCGTTCTCTGTTAATTGGCTTAATGAGCTTGAAACACAGATTGCACCGCCTTCCTCAGCGTTTTGATAATCGCGCTTATATATCACGCTCCCGAGGGTCGGTCCACGGACTGGAAGGAGGGGATGTTGAGGCGGGTGTCTTCTTCGCCGGATCCTAACTGATACCGCGAGCATTGTCTTAAAGCGGAAGATAACCGCGCCGAACCAACTTTCTTTCGCGCGGACGAAATAAAAGAGTCGAAGCCCTTCGCTCGAGTTGTTAACTCGCTGGCGAGAGAAGCTTAGGGAGTTCACTCGCAGCTGTGTAGCAGGCCCGTCGTCATTTAAGTCGAGTAAATCATCAAGCGTGAAGCGACCACATGAAAACCATTCTCGAATGTGCGCGAACATATAGTCTGTTAAGGCCAAGATCTTTCATTTATTTTAAACAATTGCACATAACTCGAATATATTTTATCCAAATGCTTTGAAAAAAAAAAAAAGAGACTGTGTAAAGTCATACGGTACACAGTTTTCACAGCGTTTTTAAAAATAATGTACCGTTTGCTAGCAAAAAAATACTTTGTTTCATTCTGGCTTGTCTTGACTACAAAATATATGATATTTCAGGGGCAAAAATATAAAAATCCGTTTGATGTGTTGCAACAGAAAAATTCAGATACAAACGTTGATATATAAGTGTAAAAACTGTAAGAATGAATGTGTGATATAGCCTATGTATTAATTTGCGTTAAAAAAATATTTTCGAAATCACTGCAAAACTAAAGAGCGAGGCCTTTGTGGTGCATGTTAAGCATTTTATTTTTGAAGTTGTTATAGAGTACATACACATTTGTCAATAAATTTTAAATTGCATAGTGTGCTTTTTAAAATTCTGCACATTTTTTAAGCTAAGCTTTTTATAACCCATTTATTTACGGCAATTTCAATAATGAAAGTATTAAAATTAATGTGGTATTTCTCACGGCTACTAAGGAGATAAATACTAATTCTGTCATAAGGTGAAATAAACTAATTTTAAAATTATTATTTCATGTGATAAAAATTTTATTTCTAAGTATTTATTACTACGGATAACGTCAAAATGTTGAACGACATTGACAAAAATTTATACATTTAAAATTTACTCTACATGTACTTAAAGTTTGTGTTTTCTATAGAAATGTCATTCGTTCATATTTATTAAAAAATGGTGGTGAATAGTGTACGATTTAGTTTAGAATTTTGGTTTAGCTGCATAGGAAAAAACTTTAAGGTTCTTAAAATGAAAATTAGTAAATTTATTTAAGTAATTGAGTTGTAAATATACTTCGTAATTTCTGGATGGTAAAAAAACAAAACAGTTATGCAGAGTTTTTTATTTTAGGCCATGTACCCGAGTTTCACAGTTATTTAGAAAGTAATAATTTGACAGCTGTTTTAACACAGAACGTGTGTGATTTGCCACAAAACTGTTCACATGAGTCGCGAATAGGATACCCTACTACAGTTTACTGAAGTCTATGATAAATATTTTCCCAATTTTCCAGTGTCTGTACTTATTACATACCAGCTCCGAACTGAATACGTTTTTCGCTAAAATCGAAAAAATCTCAAATCAAATAAAGCATTTTTTGCGGCTATTTGAGACATGCATTTTCAAAACTATATCTACAGATTTGTGCACATGCTATGAACAGCGTATAGTCTGTTTATTATTTTTTCTCAAAGCAATCCGTTGCAAACTACTTCAATAATTTTGCATCAGAAAGTGAGGAAGAAAAATCTGTAATGTTACCCAAAAATTTATTTATTTATTTTTTGTATTTAAAAATGTTACATGTGGATGTTAACAAGAACGCAACGCAACGCAAATTAAAAGATTTTTCGAAGTAATCGAATTATATGTAATTAAAATATAACTGGTAAGTTATAGAAAGGTCAAAAGAATTTAAGCTAAATTAAAAACTTTTATATTTTCAGAGAAACTAACTTGAGGCCCGTAACGTCTTTACTCAATTTATTAGTGCCTAATATAGGCCTAGACGATACGTCGGCGCTTAAATAAATGTTGTAATCAGCGGTATATTTTATGACGGTAGAGAAGAAAATTAACGTATGTGCACATCCATTCGAATTAAATATTCGTTGTCGGTAGTTGAATCAACGTGGCTAAGGTGCAAAAAATGAAAACATATTGAACAGGTGTACGTTTTTGCTCCACAAAATTCTTATAAGTAAATAAAATTATGATTACAATTAGTAGGTAAATAAGAGAAGTTGTCATTTTGTATTTAGTATGTTCAGAGAGAAAAGGAGACAGAAGCAGGGATTAGGATAAGACCGAGAACCAATTGTAAACGAAAAATAATTTAATTTTATTATTTAATGGATTTGAATAACACACTGTAAATAATTATAATGAAAATCAATTTGTCGGACGTTTTCAGATGTTTTAGTGGGATTACAGAGGAGAAAGCATTCAAATATTTGGTAACAAATAAAAAGTATGTAAGAAAAATGTAGGAACCTTAAAGAAGATCAGTTAAAAATTAGGTAATTGGAAAATTTAAAAAAATGTATCAAAATAATAAGAAATGTATGAATTCATATATGCCGCTCTGGATGTTTGTGACGTATTAGTTCCTATACCATTCGTACGATTGCGGTATGAGACATAGGTGAGTTGTGGCGCGTGTGCCCGACAAGTTTTCTGACAAACAGTCTGTATGTTAGGAGGGAATGGAGAGAGGGCCGGTAGACAGAACAGGGAACCAAACAATTTTGGTGAAATTTATTCCTAAAATGGTTTATTTATGACCGTTAACACCATTTTCCGCCAAGTATATCTCTTAGAAAATTAAAAAAATAAAACATTATTTACCTCTTAAATAAAATTATCTGTAATAACAATATTGCTGAAATGAAATTTATAGGTTCGAAACGCTTTTATTTAATATTTTTTTTGCATTTCATT
>PNEQ01006862.1:13784-95473 GCA_003012365.1 Medauroidea extradentata
TATATATATATATATATATATATATATATATATATATATATATATATATATATATATATATATATATATATATATATATAGTAAGAAGTACGTAATAACCACTAAAAACTATACATGAAAAATAAAAATAAAATGTTGATTAAATAATGATATAGATGCATAACGGTAGCCTTAGTCAGTGACGCTGGAAAAACTGCGTCGTATTTGATACGGCAGTCAAAGATGAGTGTTTTGGGACATTGAGTAAAATGAATTTATATGGAGTCGTGGGACAAAAGAGAAATTCTGAGAGAATAAGGAAAATTTTACAGTTTCTGACCGGAAAAAGGGACAATTTGAAAGAAAAAAGTGTAACAACCGGCGTCGAAGAAACGTCATCGATGGTTCATTCGCTCTTCCATCATACTCATTTCACAGACGATCCATAACGATGCTACTCTCTTTGGTCTGCATTGATAAAAAGTGTTCTTGGCAAATAAGCTCCAGTTAAATGCGTTGTGAATCTACAGGAATAGACGTGTACAGTGCGGAAGGACGGTGCCTCACGTAAGGCAAGCATGTACTTTCTGCAAGTCTTTAGACTTGAAACGCAGATATTATACAGGATGTTTGGTAATGTTGTTTAACAGATTTTGTAGGTGATTTCTTACGGAAGCATTACGAAAATGCCGACTGACGCACGTTAGTAAACAACATCTAAAGGTAGAAAACTTACATCAAAATTTGGGCTTTAATATTGTGTTTACTTAATAACAAGAAAATAATGCAGTATTAGGTTAGTATATTTCAATATCAAATCTAAATAGTAATTTGATTTCTTATATTATATAAAAATATTTAAGCTTATACATCTAAACTGTGGATTCTACCGCATGAAGTCCTTCCCGGACTAGGCAAATCGGCATTTCCGAATTATTTTTTCCGTGAAGAATGAACTCCGAAAATTTTTTGTATGAGTAACGAAACTTCGTGTACATTTCCAGTCAACTTACAACATTCACTCAATTTAAGTTACTGATACACAATCTTGACATATAACGAAATTCGCAGCGAGTTCTGGGACCCCAGAATTTACGTCAGAGTGAGTGAGAGATTTTGGTCAGCGCTTAAAATCGATGTCCTTAGCGCAGGTGAGGGGTGACATGATGTGAGAATGGAGCGGCACCGGAATGAAGGGGCGGGGGAGGCGGGAGATCCCCGAGAAATACCCCGACCAACGGCATCGTCCAGCACGATTCCCACATGCAAAAATCCGTGGACCGACCCCGCCGGAGATCGAACCCGGACCACATTGGTTGGAGGCGAGTGGCCTGACCACTCGGCCGCCGCGGCTTCTTGCTTTTATTAAGGGTGACGTCTACCGTGCGTTTCAAATGTGTTGCAATACACAGGTAAATGCGTTTTTTTTTGACAAAAATAATCCGCATGTGCTCATTGTATACCAATGTACGAAAGGAAAACACACTTTAATCAAGTACGGAATGGCATTGTTAAAAAAATACCAGTCTCATAAAAAAGAAAGAAAATGTATTGCTTCAAAGCCCTCCAACATAGCTAAAAACGGCTTCTGCGAACTGCCGCACTTCAAAATGTACCAGCCGGATGTATGCGAAACAGATAGAAACGTGCACTGAATTTTGGTACAGGTGTTTTAACAAATCAAACTATATTTTCACCGCTTAGGGCGAATGGTGCATGGCCCTCTGTAATTATCAATGTTTTCCCCCTTTTAAGGTTTTCAGAAGACATAAAGATATTTCTGACATTTCTTGATCTAAATGTTAATCTGCTTCAATGTTTACATTGTAAAATGATTAATTAATTCCATATTTTCTGACATTTGTTGGAAGATAAGAAAGATTTCGTTGTTACTTATCTTACGACAAATATATTATATGGAAATAATTTCTTATCCAACAATGTAAAAGATATAGTACACTAACATTAGAGCATGAAATGTTCAGAATGTTGGTATGCCTTCAGGAAGACTTGTAGCGTGGAAAATACTACAAATTAATTATGGCCGTGCACCATGGATCGGCGGGATTATTGCAAGCCAGTTCAGCGCTTAGCTCGTTGTGGCGATGTTTCATTTGATACACTCTTCAAAGTTGCCCTTACATCTCCATCACTTTTGAACCTCTAACACACAAAACAACTAAAGTGGGCGGTTTCCTTGTGGTTGTTCAACCCGAAGACTAGCCTGGGCTATACGGTGATAATAAGGTCGAAAACGTATGCCGATTGCAACGTTTAAAGTGTCTGAATAAAATAAATATCGAAAATTTTCCCGAGAGCATTCAGTTTGTAAAAATTTTAACGTTCATCATGAATGGCTTGTTTTATTTACATAGTAAAAAAAATGTGTTTACAAGCTCTGAGCGAGAAAATATACGTATGTGTATTCACATACGTTAGTATGTATGTATGCATGAATAAGTGAATGTTTGTATTTAAATAGACACGTATATCTATCTGCCTAAGTTATAAACTGTGAAAAATTATTTTGTAAATTTATTGAATCGATATTATAGAAGTATTAAGAAAGTAGGTATGGTAAAATTGTTTCTTATTCATCAATGGTAGTATGCCTATACGATTTAGGGACAGTGAAACGTAGACATATGTTACCAAGCTTTCTTTAAAAACACTGCTTAACTGTAACTCTGTTTATAAGTTACTGTGTCTCACACTGAATATGAGCGAAAAACGTCACGTAAGTTTTAGGAAGTTTCCACAGTGAATGTATTTATGTAGGGTACGTGCGTATGTAGATGTGTTAATGTGGACCAGAATCCACGTGCCAAACTCCGGGACTTAGTTTTTTACGGAAAATTAGATGGCTAAAACTATTGTGTAATGTATACTAAAGCTTCTTACACACGAGGGTTTATTTTCGTGGCCGAGTCTGACTGCAGAAAGTGGTCGGCATGTGGTTTGCACTGAAACTTCATCTCTGTCACTTGCAGTAGAGATTACAGTCGGTTTGGAACACGTCCAAACCACACGCAGACCATTTCCTGCAGTCAGACTCGACCACAAAAAACGCTCGTGTGTAAGCAGCCTAAGGGAGGTACTCGACATTACATTCAATGCGTAAATTTGAAACGCGTCAATGGAAACATGCCAGCAAGTTTAAGTGATGATGCTACTGAAATTGTAATAATGTTTCAAGAATCGGATATAGCAGACATGTTAAAATGTGTTATGTCAAATCGTTCACCCTCATTTTTTAAATTTATGTAACGGTATTCATGCTATACTCACAGGTAGCTTTTGAATGCTAAGCAGTAAGGAAACATTCGATGCACGTTATTACCTACCAAGGCCAAATGAAGCGCTTGTTTAAACTGGTGTCGACGAATCGTTTTGGATAGAAACGTGACTAGATATTTAATCCTGCAGGGCAGACAGTTATATTTGCCTTCCATGTGATGCTGTGCGGATGTATTGAACAAATATTTTGAGTTGAATGGGAAGATTTGGGCAGTTCTTAACAGCAGGGACTAGAAAGCCAATTAGGTTGAGATAAGATATGTAACTGTGCAACGTCGGAGTGAGTGAGTGATAGATTTTGGTCTGGTCTTAACAGGGAGGTCATTTAGCTCTGGTGAGGGGTGACGTGAGGTGAGCATGGAGCAGCGCCGGAATGCAAGTGCGGAGCAAAAGGGAAATCCTAGAGAAAACAGGTTGTCTAGCAGCACCTTCCGGCACGAAAATTACAAAATTAGGAGAGCAGTCCCAACGGTGACCGAATCCGGTACGCATTTGTGGGAGGCGTGAAGAGTGAAGAGGTTTTGGTCAGCGCTTAACATCGAGGTCTTTAGCGCTATTTGTGGGAGGCGACTGTCGCGAATATTAGGGATGGGAATAACGGTTTCTTCTTAAAGGGGGAGCGGTTCACCTCAATTTTAAACATCTTATTTTATTTTTATATTTGTACCAGATATTTTTTCTTATTTTATACATAATTTGCGATTAAATCTTCCTCTTAGGAAATTTGTGTACCTCTCGTAGTTTTTGCGTAATGAGTCGTAAACGTCAAAATTTTGCAATTAATGGCTGTATGCACGCCACTAAAACCAACTGACATGCCAAGCCGAAAAAAATTCTCAGTGTTTAACAATGTTGTTGGATGTGATCTGACATACATAAAAACAAAAAAATATATATATTTTTTTGTATTTTTAAATAATAGTTACAAATTTTAAATTTTCATTTAAAAATTCAGCTCTTTTTATTTATTAGAAAAATTATTTATTTTGGGTTTTATATATGTCAAATCACAGCCAACAACATTGTTATACACTGTGAATTTTTTTCGGTTTTCGGAAAATACTTGTCATTAAATTCTGTATACATCTTAGTCACTGTGACTGGCAACTTGAACAGTGAAAGCACACTCTTATATCTGTCGGCGAATTGTTACTACAGATTGCGACAGCACTTAGTACAGTGACTTGAACAGTGCAGTGACACACTCGTATGTTTGTTGACGAATTGCTTTCTTTTACGATGCGTTTAATGCCGAGGAAAATGCACAATCGTGCTTAAAAATAAAAATTATTGATAAATGAGTAATAATACGATAGCTAATTAAATATTAGTTTTCTATTTTATTTAATCATAACACTTCATTAAATTAAATTAAAAACCCACGGTACGATTACAAATATTTCAACACGTTACTGAACGTTTTCGTGTCTATCTCATAAAAGTATCGGCGACAGTTATACACGGCCACCATATTGTAGCACGAGCACTGTTTCGCTGTTGACAGACAACAACTGTTTCATCACAGCACCTGTCGCTGTCACTGGGCGAGCGTTGTGACACATTCGCCGGGAATTAGCTTCGGTTCGGTGACGAAAGTTAGCAAGGCCTTTCACCTGGCCAGTGAAGGGGGTAGTGCGCAGTCAAAGCGCCAATTGATGTAGCAGACGCAATATTTCGTGACTTATTAACCGTGCCTTAAGACAACCTCTCACTTTAAGAACCGTGATAAAAAATTTTCGGTGACAAATTCACAGTCCGTGAATATCATCCCACGCCTACCAACCACGACAGATTTCGTGAAGTGATCAAATCACTGTCATCAATTGTGTGATCCATGTATGTGATGATTCTAAAGAAATAATATTCCAAATTATTATTAATGGGTTACGACCGTAACAACTATTTTCATGTTTGAATGTGTTTTAAAAGCATTTTCTTTGATTATTCTTTCAAATATAAGTAACTTGGATACTGCGCACATATACAACAATGACCTGATTGTTTCATCTTATTTTCAATACAATAATGCATTAAAACTGTAGTAAAGGGCAGAAAAATTGTAAAGCTCCTTTTTTTTTTTTTTTCAGAAAAGAGCTGCAACTCGAACATACAGAAAAATAAATGAAGATACATTTGCCCAATTCTAGCTACATTAGTCAGTACGGTTTTGCAGACATAACGCACTGTGAAAACGTCATTATTTTCTGTTTATGTATAATATAGGTGCATGGTTTACCTACAGTATAATTCAGTTTTGTTGCATAACCAATCCATGCGGTGACGCTACGCCCTAACATGTGTGTGTGTGACAGAGAGAGACGCAAATAGGTTTTTACATAAAACAAATTATAATTAGTATTTTTTTAAAATACAACGCATTTATTAGTACAAACACTTATTTTATTTATTTTTTATTTTCATAATATATCAGATATTATATTCTATATATTATACATTTATTAATATATTATATGGAAATTGATATTTATTTTTGAATTTATATATATGTGTGTGTGTGTGTGTGTGTGTGTGTGAGTGTGTGACCGGTGACTTTTTGGACTGCACTATTTCTATTGCGTGAGATGTAAGAGTTGAAAGAATCTTCAAAAGTATTTACTGAGGTAAAAAAATAATTGTATTCGCATTTTAGTTTTTGTGGCCTGACCGTTAATACGCCGGTGAGATGCGACACTGACGATCAGTTCCTCAGCTCGCTGGCACGGCAGGAGGCTGTGAGCCTGAGCCGAGCAGAGCCGATCTGAGCCGAGCTGAGCCGAGCGTGACCGAACAAGCGCGCGCAGCTCAAGCCGAGGGAAGCATTGCGGGATTTTCGGCCGCAGTATGGCGTGGTATTGGACCTAGAGGAGCAGAAAGGATTACGCTAATATGTTTAGCGAGCTCACGGAGCGGTGTCTGGGAATGGTGTCATATGCTGCGAGAACGGATCACATGACGTGCGCGGCCGCAGGGAAATAACTGCCGCCCAGGATTAGCAGAATAAGAAACTCTCACCAGCAATATTGAGCCACCCGCCCCTGAAACCTGCCAGCGAACGAGAGTGCATTGCTCACAAAACTCAAGTGTATTATAATTCCTTCACTGTTTCTGCTGCAAGAGCTTGGAATAATTTACCTTTGAATATCAGGAACTCGGCAACACTGATCACAGTCAAGTGCAGTAGCATAAAACATATCAAAAAAATTCACAGATGATTCCATAAATTTAAACCCCCACACATTAGTAAGACCTTAACTTTCTTTCTATTTAAACTTATCTTCGCCTTACATCACATGTCGTATAAATATGTACATTTTTTTCTGTATTTTTGTGAATCAATTTTAAGTAAGTTATTTTATTATTCATTTTAGTGCTACTGTTTCAGAGTTTTAAACTTAGTTAAATTTATTGTTATTTTTCTCTTCTACTTCGCTAGTCATTTGCATTATTTATCTCATTCTTGTTTTTTGTTGTATAACTTTTCAATAATGTATAGCCTACTGTAAGCTGCAAGTCCATTCCAGGATTTAGATTCCTTTTCGTTTAAGTTTTGTCGCAGCCATCTACGTGTTTCATTATAACACTCATAATTTCACAATGTTTAGTTATTTTTTTAATCGCTTCTAGTTACGTTTTAAGTAATTTTTACTGCTACCCTGGTGCATGCGATATTTGTTTGAAATTTTGTTACGTGTAAGAGAAGGCATTTAAGCCTAAACTTCACCAAAGAAAATGGAAGACTAAAATAAATAAATAAATGTACTTTGTCTACATATAAGTATTCACTATAGATGCGTGAAATAAACAATACAGACTACTAAAATAAAACGAAAATCAGTTCCCACTTTAAAGTTTTTAAGACTCACTTTCAGGTGCCCATAATTGATTATTTTATTATTTTCTTTATGACACTCTGAGAAGAATACTGTGGAATTTGTAATTAAAACGCAAATTATATTTACCTCGCACTATAGTACAAGCATACCAGCTGAACGTTTAACGTAAATTTAGGTTGCAATCAGGCAAACAAATTAGGAATATTTAAAAATGCTGGACTCTTGTGACCTACATACATGTTAACAGTTCAACAGTCATGCATATACTGTAGGGCAAGGTAAATAGAATTTACGCTATAATCGCGAATTTCATATTTTGTCCCCTCAATAGTTCATAAAGGCGAAAAAGAAAACAATCCAATATGACGGCAAAACCGAGCCTTAAGTAGCGAAAAGTATGAAGTATAAAAATGACACGTAAACCTAAAGAATAACAATTTATGATATGGACTAATTGCAAATATATATATATATATATAAAACAGTGAGTACACATAAAATAAATATGACAATTAGTAATAAATCGTAAAGCAGCGAATTCTTTTAATGGCTTATATTTCCTTATATATTTAAAGTTTATTAAGTTTCAATAAATAATATTAATACTTGTCCAATGCAGGGTTAAATTTTACGTACACATTTGAAAGAAAATTATAGAAATACGTAGAGTACATTTGACACTTCTGAAAATGTATGTGTTAATAGAATTTATTACAAAATTGTAATCTAATTTACATATTATTTGCTATCAAAATTAATATCTTATACCTATGCTTTAAACGCTCGTAGCTAAGGTCAAAAAGGTTTTCTACAAACTCAGATTGCAGAAGATATACGAAAAATGAAATTACAGATCCACGAAAATCCGTGTATAACTACGAAACTTTCTAACAGTTATATATATGGGATATGCGGGATCCAGACCTTCTGGAAAATTCCCGAGAAAAACTGCTACCGTAAATATCTCGGGCGAAAAAAAGTTTTTCCTGTGAAAAGTTAAAAGGGCAAAACCTTTTAAATTTACAAAATTAAGCAATAATTTACCAGTATAAATATTTTGTCATTGCCACACAACAGTATATTTTATCGTAAAATATAATTCATGGTATGGTACACTGACGCCATATTAATGTCCGCAAATTAAAAAAACTCCGTGAGAAACATTTAATTCCTTATTCTGATACACGTGACATTAGTTTAGCCATGCTCAGTTTTGTTAAACTGCAAGTAAATATTTACAAGAACATGTAAGAACTTAGAAGTCAGAAAATATAAATACGTTAACACGGACAAATGCAGAGATAACAACCACCACACGCTATTTTGATGGCGGCCAAAAACGCTGTTGTAAGCTTTGAACATTATATTCGGAAAATAATTAATTAACATTTTTTATTTACATAATGAGTTAGTGCATTTTACATTGCATATATTTTAAAGCAAAGTACGGGTGTTTTGTAAATAAATGACACACACAGTGAAAAGTAGCAGTTACGTACCGACATACGTGTATCGCGCCAGGTTTCTGTTCCACTGGAACTTTTCAGCAATATGTTACTTCGGAAAAGTATTTCATTGGCCTCCATAAACCAAAAATTATTTTCCTCAAATCAAGCTCACACGACCACAAGCTATGAATTGAAGTACCGGCAACAAGGTCTACATTCCAAATATGTAACATTTACATCATAGAATTAACCTTATTCCAGCCAGCAAATGTGTATTAAGACAACTAGTTTCTAAAGAATTGTTTAGTATTACTACAATGTTTTATTCTGTGTAAGGCAGTAGGATCGTAGCACTAAAGTAAAAAGACCAGATGCTGTAGGCCTTGCTGTATGAAGTTATTAATGACCGCAGCTGTAAACAGCATGGTTCAATGCACGACGTGCTCAGTTTCTTCCGCACGGCTGGCCTGATCTGTGGAATTTGACTACAGCTGTGGTTCGCGGATGTTTTCATACCGATGACATCGATTACCATCCACATAGGCCAGCTCATTGGTCATGATAATTAAGCCAACTCACAGCCAGAGAGACTATTCATCCAATAAAATTGTACTATTTTTAACGTCTAAATTGTGCTGAGGAATATTTGACGTCCTAAAGAATATTCGTTTAGATTACAAGAGTGATGCACTAGTAAGGGGCATGGGCAGGTAACATGTCGAGAGAATGACTGGAATACTTAATTGCGAATAAAATCTGAACTATACTCGCCATAAGTCAATGGTACGTCCTTTGCCGAGAAGAGACTTTATTAGTGCACCCATGTTTGCAAAGTACTGGGCAGTAGCATGTTTTGCTTTCAAGACAAAATTTAAAAGTTCTATTTCAAAAAACAATGGCTCTTAACCACAAAATCTATTAAAAAAGGATTACATTCACTTCTATAATTTTAAATAAAATAATATCTAGGGCCGTAAAGAGAATTTTTAAATACGGGTATTTTTTTAATAAATTTAACATTTGTAAGCCTCTTGTGCAGAGAAAATGTCAGTTCTATTTCAAGGTTAAAATTTAAATACAGGCGACTTTACAGTGAAACAAAATCTAAGTTTATTTTAATTCATAACATAACTACTTACGCGATTTAAACAATAGTTTTTTTCCCATGAATGTGTTAAATTTTTGTTCAATTAATGGTTTGAAACAGAATAAAATGAAAACAGTAATGTCATAGAAATGACGTGTGTACAGTAGGGTGGGCTGAAAAAAATTAACTTAACTTGCCTCCAGAATAAGAAGAAAAACTGCTTAAAGAAATAAAAAATCGTTTGATATCTTCCGATCGCGCATCGATGCCAAAGTTCATAAAAATGGACCAAATTTAATATATTTGTTTATTTTTCAAATATGAGAAAAACAAATTCCGAACTGCTATAATGTGGAACATTTTCCTCCCAGAATAAGAAGAAAAACTGCGTAAAGAAATAAAAATCGGCTGATATCTTCCGATCGCGCATCGATGCCAAAGTTCATGAAAAATGGACCAAATTTAATATTTTTGTTTATTTTTCAAATATAAGATAAACTTTTTTTTTCGAACTGCTATAGCGTAGAAAAGTTTCCTCTTATAAAAAAATGAAAAACCGTGTAAATAAATCGGTTGATATCTTCCGGTCGCGTGTCGATGCCAAATTTTACAGCCCACCCTAGTGTACAGCCACAATTTTACTGCGGAAATATTTTTGCACCAATTTGTTTCAGGGTCTTATGTGCATTGGGATTTTACTCGCAAATCACAGGCGTATGACGTCACAGTTGTCTTATTATTATTGGTTCAGTCAAATGGGAGATGTGTCTGAAAAATAACACACGTTGCCAGTAACCGTGAAGCAGAGTTGTCGACGTGCACGTAAGACATTTAAACAAATTGATGCTAAATTTTTTTCGCGACAAAATCGTGGTTCTACGTATGTGTTACAAATATTCTACACCCAACAAAAATATATTTCAATCTGCCATGTGTAACGGATATGATTTACCTCAGTAATTCGGGGAGGGGGCGCGGACGCCCGCACCGCAGCGGATAGGTTGCCTGCCTCCTTCCAAGTCAATTCGATTTTTGGGTGATAGTGCGTGGCATGTCAAAATCCTGTCGGTGGGATTTCTCGGAGATGTCCCGTTTTCCACACCCCTTCAATCTAATGCTGCTCCATACTCACCTCATGTCACCCCTCACCAGAGCTAATCAAAATCTCCTGAAATTTTATTTCTCAGTAACGAAAAATGCCGGGCCTGGGCGCGAAAAATTCCGAAAAAAAAAAAAAATATTTCGAGATAACAACGTAATGGTAAACTAGTAAGTTGACTTTTGTGAGGCACATTTAATTACACGTTTGTGTGAATACAATATCGCTTACACGAAATTTTATAGTGTGACCTATTTACGCTTCACCGTATTGGTACAGACCAGACAAATTTGCGGGTTCGTTGATGTTTATGCTATTCTACACGAATATCTATGCTAACTCAAGTAACAATAGTTGCTCATTGGCTGGTTGTTCTCTGATACAGCGATGATATCCCCGATTTTCCAGATGTCACAGTTTATCTGCTGGAGTTTCTCAGATTGTTCGTGTGCCTGATGTCGAGAAGAGGCACCAGTTCACGAAACATGGCCTGTGTTGTCGAAGAAAGCCTACTATTATTGTCTGTGTCATATTTGCTGTGTTGTCCTGTCTACAACCATTTCTGTATCTGTAAAACTGTTAAAATACTTCTTAAAATGTCTAGGAAGTTATTATCCCAGACGCAGTATGGGACAGTTACCATACTTCCGTCTTGTAAATATGCAAACTTTTACACTTGTTACAATACAAGTCTGGTAACTTTAGTATACATATAACTGTTTTATAATTAGGTTTATAAGTGCTACCATGGAAGCCTGGGAAACAATTCTACCATACCTACTCTCTTAGCGCTCCTATACGCACGTCTGGTAAATTTACAAACTATTATTTAGAGTGATGTTTTGACCTTGTTGTCTTCAGCCGTCACTGTCGGCTTTTTATGCACCTGTTTGGTCCTTGACTGTTTTATTTTTTCCCATTTTTTAGTTTATATTTTTCTTACGTACTAACTATAATACCACTTCGAAGACATTTGTACGTTAATTGACTTCAACCATTTTTTGGCTTCCGTGGTTTGTCTCTTTTGCTTGTTCTCTCGTGCTTATTTATTTTACGTAAATCTGAGATTTCTACGGCGACTCAACATTCGCTAGGAGTGACGTAACTTATATCTAAGAAAACGCTTCAGTTTGACAGTGATTCAACCGTTACAACTAAGTCGGTATCTAATTGCTAGCTGCTTCTTTATTATTGTCTCAGTGTCCTCCAGGAGATGTCAGCTAACTCAAAGCCAGATTGCGAAAGTCACAAGGACATAGAGATGTAGGAAACATAGATTGTGCGCAAAAGAAAAAAGTGAATTTTTGTAATCGTACTTATAGGTCTATAAGTTGCTTGTCAGTACATTCTTGTCAAGAAATTAACTCCGCAATGTCGATTCACAGAACAAATATTCACAGCCTGCAACCAGTTTTTGCAGTTGGTTCTCGTGTAGCACTGAAGGACCACATTTCATCTATTCCTCATTTAATAAGCCTTCATATTTGAGTTGAGTTACACTTTGATTTACGACCACTGTCTAAAGATAAAGACACTTTCAAATCCCGGGGAAAATTTACTCTTTACTAGGTTGGTAAGCTGAACGTACGTTGAAACCCAGCGAAAAGTCAAGATCTCCCGCGGTTAATCATATTCCTAACTATCGTCTATTTAAAGCACTGTTTCTTTCTTCAACAAGCACAGTTAGAACTGTACAGATTTAACGCAGAGCGTATGTTGTTTATCACAAAACTGTCGACACGTGTCATAAAATTGCGCTAATCCTTAAAAGTAGGATGAAGACACTACAGTTTACTGAAGACTTTGATGATTTTAAATATTTTCGCAAATTTCCAGTTTCTCTATCTATAGATCATCACGCTTGGTCATGCATTTTAGGGGATGGAATGTGACGATATCGAGCGGACGACTGTAAAACTCAATCCTCAATAAAATCTGAACTACTCATCAAAAATCGATGAGATTATTTTTACCGAGTAGATATTTTATCAGCGGACGTTTATTTACGTAGCACTACGCGGCAGTATGCTTTACTTCCGAGTAAAAAATTAAACACTTTTTTTTAATAAGGGCTTTAAACCACAAAATCTACAAAAATGGAAAACGGTAAGTTTTATAATGTTTAATATGGCCTCTATAATAACCGAATTTCAAAAATACTCGTGTTTGCATTTGAAAATAATTTTAACGTCCGAAAATCTCTGAGCTAGTGGTTCACAAGCATTACAGAGGCTGTTGTGACAGAACGGTCAGACCATTCGCCTCCTATCAAGACGATCGGGGTTCGAATCCCGGAGGGGTCGGTCTCCAGACTTTCGCATGTGGGAGTCATGCCAGACAATGAGGTTGATGGGTGGGTTTTCTCGGGGATCTCTCGTTTCCCCCGCCCTCTCATTCCGGCGCTGCCCCATGCTCACCTCATGTCATCCCTCACCAGTGCTAAAGACCTCGATGTCATAAGCGTTCAAGTAAGGAAAACCCATAATTTTTTACTCGAATGAAATATTGTTAGTTTTGTAGACGTTACTTGTGAATACATTTTCCTCTTACGAAAATAAATTTATCTCAATCAGTTTTTCCATAATGGCAGTTCAAAGTAAAATTTTAACGTTTTTAGTTCTTCTAAGTCGCAAAAACCAATGAACATAATTTAATTTTAAAATTCACACTGAAACTGCGTGTCACGTGCCACCGCGTGACATGTTTTAAAATCCATAACCAAATATTGTATTAAAAAATCGATAAAAGAGGCAAAAATATTCAAAATATCAGAATTTTTTAATACGAAAATATTTTCTAATGAATTTTAAAACAGGTCAAGCTGTAGCCCCATATATGTAGATTCAGTGAGAATTTTTTTAAATTGATTTATGTTCATTGGTTTTTGCAGCTTATAAGAACTAAAAACGTGCAATTTCGATTTTGTACTACCATTTATGGGAAAACTGATTGAGCTATTTTTTGTAAGAGGAAAATGTGATCCAAAGTAACGTCTGCAAAACCAACTCTATATTTTACACAAATAAAAAATTACGATTTTTCCCCACTCAGACAGACTTGAGTGCTGAACAAATTCACTCACTCGATAAGCTTCGCACACGATATACTCGAGGGTAAGGTTACCAGACATCTTGCGAAAGGAGAACATGTCACATATTTAAGTATTTTTCTGTGTCCTGCCAGATAATTCAACCCCAATGATAATTTCTGCTTACATATGCAATTCTGCCATCAATCCCAAATAAGCATGGAGGTATAATTGCATTAATAAATAGTATCGGTTTTAATTTTATAGGTCATTCGGGATAAAGTGAGCACTAAAAATTTAACCTTGGAAAAATATCACTAGCCGTTACTGCGTATAATTACACATTAACTATAGTTGCCTTACTGCTTGTACGGTTGGCAGCGAAATATCGCGATATAGTCCCGCGTGTTTTCCCATTTAAATTCAACAATAAAGAAACAAACTCAACCGAAATCGACAAAATTGTATTTCATGTAATTACTAAACCTTTTTTTATTGAAACTTTATCGATTCATACTGACTATCCAATTTCTTTTACACGCGCAAGCATCAAGTGACGTGTCCAGAGAGGTTAGACATGTCCCGTCGTTAGCCGTTTGGCGCGTAAATATACGAATTATATGAAAATAGAACTTTAGCAGGGTTTTTTTGAGTGCTCACTTTATCCCGAACCACCTATACTAATTATACCCATGCATAAAAGAAGTTTCCAAGGTGATACATTTTGTCCTATTAATCAAGAAATATTTTGAATAATAGTATCAACAACTACACTTCTAACTATTACAGGAGCCAATCCAATTGAAGATCTTTACACCATAATAAAATAAATCTTAACTGCGATTTACTTCTGATATTTCCTAACAGACAACATTATTAAAATATGTTAGGATAACAAAATATGAAAAAAATGTATATAAAATTACGTTTCGAAAGATTAAAAATATAATAATCCTTGAATTAACTTACCTTAAATTAATTCAGTATATAAATACTGAACCAACCAAAACTTTTAAACCAGTAAAACAAGTTAAATAATTTAAAGACAGATGTTAATAACATTTTAACGCAAAATAAATAAATGTATAATATAATTTGATATTTAATTACTTTTTTGAGAGTTCTTATCATTTTGGTCTGTCCAATAAATTATTGTCTCATGTTTTATCTTACGCAATTAATTTTCATACAAAATTTTAAATGCTTATATAAGTATTTTGATGTCAGTTTTATTTAATGTTTGATGTTCGTTACCATGAAATTCTCGCTATCATATAATGTTCTTCTCAACAGCACAGATTTCTTATAAAATATTAAAATTACCTGGTGTGGTGTGGTTCAGTGACAAATTTACGAGCGTGAGAAATATTGTATATCCTCATTTTTAGGGCGATGATTTCCTTTCGAACAAGAAAGTCCTCGAGTTATATTTTCGCGTGAGGTTAAGTACTGAGACACATACGTTGTATATGCTAGCATCGCTCTTACAATAGCAATATTAGCGATACAAATAATTTCCATTGCTTCCACCTTATTGGCTAAAATGCCATTTAAATTTTATATCAATATCACGACAGCAGTATTATTCAGACAAAAGTTTGTACATTACTTCCTGCAGGAAGAAAATTCTGGACATGTTAAATTTTTGTATTTAAGTAGACATGTAATCAGACCAAAGAGTTAAAATTTTAAGTGCCTTTAACTAGTGTTACGTTGTGAATTCGGCAACCAAAGTAATTTTTCTGGCGCATATTATTCCTTATCAGGTTTATTTAGTTGAACTCCTGTTGACATAGCTTAACCAATCGACTTGAATGAAGTAAATAACACTAGTGACACTAAGCATCCTGAGGTTACACCTTTATCCCCAGTTATTCCCTTAAGGACGCGTTAGAGGACAAGAAGTGACGGAGATACACGGGCGACCTTGAAACGTGCTTCAAGAGGCGCATCGCCACAACGGGCCAAGCGCTGAAATAGCGCACAAGATTCCCGCACATCTAGTTTAAGGTGATGTTCCAGTAAAATTTTTGAGCGCGACAGCTACAAACGCACGTGGACAGAGAGCCTTGTGGGAGGGTCCAACCTTGGCCTCGAGGAGAGGGGAAACCGAAGAAAATGCGCGAGGTCTTAGAGGGGAGGGAAGAAAGAATGCGCGGACAATATGCGCGTGAATCATTCTGCTCGCACCCGGCGGGGAAGACGTACATAGTGTCCGGCCCAACTTATCGATAGACTTCCCAATCCCGGTAAACTTAGAATAGAGCTCCAGGTTGCAGCCGAGTGAGTTTCTTGGTAACCTGCTGACGGTGGGTGCATTGACCACGACATTATGTACTATAAATTACACAATGTTTTTCTACAATAAAATAAACCTGGAACACTAACCAACTTTACACATATTGCCCAAACAAGGAACCTACTTTTCCCATGATAGATATGCGACAAATGTGATACTGATAAAAGAACGAAAACTGCAAACACGTTAATCTTTAGCAGCCTCACTCGAGTATATAGGACACAGAGTAACTTTATGTACATCGAAACATAATGTGGCCCGTATCACTAATTTGAAGTGTGCAGTTGGGCGGTTCATATGATAAAATAGTCCACGCACTTTGGTATAATTTGTGCCACAGACTAATGCACGTATTTGTTGTGGTACAGTTCTCTTTGGTCTATTGTGTGTCCATATTTTACTGTCGGGTCTTATAGTGATGCCAACATTATATTTTCCTCACTCACTCCTGCAGTCAGATGTTAAAATGATTTTGTGACAGGAAATATACTATTGTATTTTAACACATGTAACTTGTAAGAAAGTGCATTCGTAAGTGGTATAGAGTATATATACTGTATATACACAGACATATTTATTAGACAGATCGATAAAACATTTGTAGTGCAATTTATATTTTGCACCCGACATGAATGCCGTCCAATACAGAAATGAAAATTAAGTATACAATAAATAATATATATGTATATATAATTTTCTAAGAATTATTTTGTTATACAATACAGAAGTCAAACACAACCGCTTTACCAGATTGCGCTTAGTAATTAGGCCTTCAAAGTTGTCAGCAAGTGCCATGGCGTAGTAGTGTTCATTAAAATATTTTACATATTTTCAAACAAAATTCACTGTATCAAATTATAAATAGTGAAACAAATGTATTCCTGTTAGAAATATATATATATATATATATATATATATATATATATATATATATATATATATATATATATATAATATATAGCACTTGTTGACAACTTTGAAGGCCTAATTCCTAAGTGTAAACTGGCAAAGTGTCTGTGTTTGCTTTCTGTATTGTATAACTAAATAATTCTTAGAAGGGTTTCGAACAAAATTGATATTGTTAAACCCCTTCAGTGCCAGGTTTTCTTCTTACTGTGTTTGCTAAAAATATAAAAGTTTTTAAACAAATTAAACATAAATATATGTTTTAGGCAATAAAAATTGTCTTAAAAGTAAAAAAAAAAAAATGTTTTTTTATTTTATTATTAAAAAATTTTTTATGTTCTTTTTCTTGCTGATCTACAGCCCGAGATATATCGGGCAAATGTATTAAGGGTTTGTTATTGATTGCCTGGAGAAACGTATAATTTCGTAGATGGTAAGTTAGGGTTAATTAATTGATTGCTCATTTATGCCAACGTGGACACTTATACCGGCGTCATAAATAAAGGAATACCAAATATTGATTACTATTTTCTTCATATTTAATTGCAGTTAGGTTATACATAGAGACCGGAAAAATTCGCGGGTTCACTGACTTGTAGGCTAGTCTCCAAGAATGTATGTGTGCTCAAGCTGACAACAGCTGTTCGTTGGCTGCTGGCTTGTACAGTAAAATGGGCCCGCATTTAGTTACATTGTTATTATTGGTTCATCGGCTTCAAGGTGGTGTTAAATATGCCAACGACCAATTGTGAAAGTAGCACGAACATACAGTTGATGGAAATCTAACTTGGGTCTGAAAGAAAACGCGAATTTTTCAGGTCTTTAGTTATACAACAAACACTAGGCACAAGACACAAGATGTCTTGTCCCATTCAACAACACTGAAAACACGGCTTACGGAAACTCAAACCATTAAATATTTAACAAATATATTAAACGTCCACACGAAATTACATACAATTTCAGTGTAATATAGTATAGTACAGACGAAAAAGTTTTAAATAAATAGAGTAAACTAGTAATAAGAGAACTCTTGAAAAATACATAACCCTGAAAATAAATTTATGCTATAATGAAGAGAGTAAAATTAATAACTGACCATCACATATAATTAAAATTAAATCATCAATAATATAAACAATCCGAAAATTAAGTAGAACTTGAACAACAAAATAAAATTTGTCTTCACAAAAGCCGTTGGATAACATATAATAATAAAAATGCATCATTACAAAAGTAATACAAAACAAATTATAAGCTATACACTAGGCACATTTTATAACCACTATCCACAAAGAATTAAGCACAAAATATTACAAACAATTCCATCGTTTAAATGGAAAGTATAATGGTACTATGTTGCTATTAACAATAAAATAGTCACTATAAATCCTGATTTAGGGCCGTATCGCAAGACTTAAACACTTACACACCTCTGTCATCAAAGTACCAAAATTATAATACTTTATAACATACCAATGGTTTAAAATGAACATGTAATCGAGACAATGTTTTGAAAAATATACACTTACAAATACACACATGTGTGTATGTGTGTACTTATATGTATGTATATACTGTTACATACATGCAGTTTACACGCAATTATATACATTTAAAAAGTGAGACACAAAAACAGTATATCAAACAAAATTTTAAAAATACTAAAATCCAATATATATTCGATGGGATGAATACGCTTTAATGAAATTGTTCAATAACATCGCATTTTGGTAAACCTTGCACTTGAAGTTTACGAAATGTAATACATATCTATAGTTGTAGATCCCAATTGAAATGCAATAAAATTACTGTTGTAAATGTTTTTTTCGAAAGATTAACAATTACATTGGACTGTTGATTTTTGTAGTTGTGACAGCAGCTCTGGTCTTAGATTTCTTCTTCATTTCTGCCTCTTATGCACATTTATAACCATGACGTTCCCGTCTAGGCATATTCCTAGGATGTCTGGGGTATATTATTTCTGGCAACAGGCAACTGTTGAAGAATGTTATGAGCTTGGTAACCATTTTATTATCCCAAAATTCCTCATCTCGTTGGATTTTCAGACTTACCATGCCTTCTGGAGTCCACACGACGAGACTGGATGTCTTCCGGCGTGAAGTATGGAGGAATCCCTGTACCTGGTACATATAATTATGACCTACTTTTAACTGCGGCTTTCCATCTATAATTTCTAGGTATTTTATTTTACCCTTTTCGACTGCATCTAATGGTAGCATAGACATAGCAGAGGATGGGCAATTCACTTCAATTATTTCCTCATCGCCTATTAGGCCATCTGGTGATGCTCCTAAAAACGGATATTCTTCGTCCACAATAAGACCACTTCGTTTTACTACTGTGCCTGGATTTTCTGTTTTAAACTGAGCAATCGCTACTGACTGTTTCAATACCCCAACATGTACTGAAGTTTCCTTTAAAGACTTGATACCTTATTTCCTTTATAACATTTGCACCAGAAGTTGTTGCCTTCATTTTACAAATCTTCCCAAAGAACGACGATGTTATCCGTTTGCTTCGTTCTACCTTCCACTCGCGAGAAGAGCTCTGGACTCTTGTATTTTCCTCTATGTGTCCTCTGTTTTCAAGTTTCACGGCCTCTAAAAATTGTTCTTTGGCATTTTTGTATATAGGTTGTGACATGTCCGGTGTGGTAACTGAAACATCTGGACCATAATCATTATTTGAGTTATTTTCTCCCGGCGTTCAAATCGTTTTCTGACAGGGAACATCAAACGGCGTCGTCTCAGGTTTTCTATCTTTTTTTGTCGCCTTCCGATGAATTTCTTTGTGTGAATACCAGTACTTTTCTTGACAGAAGACTTGTGTATAACTCTGTGCAACTCCCCACCTGAGTTGACAGATACCACAGCCGCTGCACACCTTGTTTGATAGGAATTCGCCATGAAAAATTGACACGTATGCCTCCACCAACAACAGAATTGTAGTTCTCTGCTACATTGTTATCAACATCCAAAATGAGGCTATTGGCATTATTTGCTAATCGTTGGACGTACAACATCAATTATTTTAGCAAGCCTGCCTTTTTCATTTTATTTACTTAGTTCACTTCTCCGGGTTTTGGTAGTCCTTCACAAAAGTACTGTCTTTCAGCGCACTTTGCATGGTCACCGAGGACATGGAATTGACCATTCGAGATGTCTTTTCTCAGTTCTTCAATGGATAAGAAGTAATTGTTTTTACTCCGTTTCTTTCTGAATTTAATTGCTGAAATGACAGATGTTCTTAGTCACATTAAATGAACTTGAAGAACTGTGCGCAGTTCATGGCTTCCAATTTTTGTGTTGTTGCACAAATCTTGCACTTTTCTCACGTAATTCCGAATAATGTCGTTTGGGCATTCTATTTTCTCCACTTGTCGTAATGGTCTATACGGCATAGCATCTATCAGCTTTCTGTGCACACTACTATCGCCGTCTGCGATTAAACGGTGATAAACGAGACCATGCATGCTAATGCACTGCGAAAATCCTTCTACTATGATATCTTGCACCATAGATGCGGATGACCCAGACCTGTTATTGGCACACTTGTGAGCTGCAACTGGTTTCTTCGTGTCTGTTGCAGAGGAACGTGCACATACAGTGCAGTATCTACTTCGTACGCCAATATACAGCACTTTCTTCGTTCTGAAGCCTGTTATGGAACCCTGAAAATAGAAAAATGTAATTAATATGACAAAAAAATGACATGACATAAAAATATTATCTCGCCCTTTTGAGTTCACAAAGTTTTATTTAGTGGTAAGAAAAATATTGATTAATGACTAATTACAAAATAATACTCTTGTGGGGCAAGCTAGAAGCGCATTTAATAATTAAAAACAATTTTGCTACCATAAACAGCAACCCATACAGTTGTAATCGAGGAACCTATGAGCAAATTTAATAATTTGTCGTTTACACATTTAATTACTCTGGCATGTATGAAATAATTCATGTATTTCAACTTAGTGTCGCCCGCTTCCCCCAACTCACTTTTTTTTTAATTCAAGAAAATGTAGGGTGACGTATAAAATGGTACAGTGCTCCTGATCACTTATCAGTACAATACAAACTGTGTGTGGACAGTATCGATGAAATTGTTTCTAGATAATAGGGGTTGACATTATACCGGGATAGGTGTACCAAATCATACTATGCTGATTTTTTAATCGTTTCTGAAAGTCGATCGTGGCGAACTTTCCAGGTTTCATTAGAAATGCAGGGCATATTCAGAGCTCCACATAATTCTTGGAGTTGGAAGTAGCCTCCTCAAATTGAAACTACCCCAGATACTACAGCTGTGTTGACATTCAGCACTTCCACACTTTTTTCTCTACACTCAGTTCGCACAGTCTCGGTAACCTACATTTGAATGTTATAAGGCTGCAAAAACCGAAACGTCTCTCACTGATAATACTCTTATCCCTGAAAGTACAGTTGAAGGGCTCGTGTAGACTAATACGCTTTATACTATCAATAAAATATTGGATATCTACAATTATTCTGCCTTCTAACGTAACGTCCGATGTTGCTACTATTGGTTCATTATCTTGTTCAAACTGATAAATTCCTGCTGATTGCCAGTTTCCTGGGTGTTATTGAAGGCTGGATCTTCTTTAGTTACATACCTGAAATATACAATAAATTATGATTTGGATAGTATTTGTGATTAAAGCTAGAGCACGTAAGTAATAGGAAATCGAGAGAGCCGAGACAATGGAAGGAGATGTGGAGTTTGGTGTGGACTACCATATTGGTTTTATTAACCTGGGTGGGTGACCTTGACCTCTTGTTGAACATTTTTTCCCTTTACCTGACCTTGACCATGAATACTGTAGTCATTAGTCATATAAGATATGTAACAAAATATTTAGCGGCAATTCTGTACAAGAAAATAACATGTATTACAAAACAATAATTTTTTTCTCAAAATCACACCTCAATGGACATGGTGTACAAATAACTTATAATTTTGTAAAATCTTCACTTGAAAATGTAGCCTACATGAAAATTCTGAGAGACTTGGTTACATTAATGTTGTTTATATTTTTTTTACTAAAACAAAATTAATTTTATGTTAATTGCTAATTCCAGGGAACTATCGATTGTGTACACTAGAGCTATGGACTAAGTCCGGGTCGTAGTTTGTGAATTGAGGTGCCGTAGGGTGGTAACTGACTGATGTCTATGGTCATGTAGGATTTGTGAGTAAATTTTGTCAATAATTTTATTTTAGTTTAGACATATGATGACAATTGATCCCGGAACTTTAAGTTGCAAGTCTTCGAATGATGTCCTAATTAATAAATTCACATTTAAATATGTTTATACATACATAATTTTATTTGAACTTTCTCGTAAGTTTGAATTAATGTTTTACATTAGTTCGTACAACGGCAATCGTAATTTAAAATGGCGTAATTAATAATATTGTTCTTAGATACTGTATCAACGTTGTTACACTTTTTAGCACAAGGTGTTACATCGGGTCGTCACTCAGTTAACGACATCCAACATGACAGCAGACCAAGGTCAACAACCCCAATGCACCTCAGTCCACAATTCATGATCCGGGTCCTATTCCATATACACATATATATTATTATATATGTTATATTTCTACGTCAATTATAACTCTGGCACAACCTTAAAAAATTTACCGTTTTATTTAACATCTTACTCACGTTTCTGTAGTTGCTACTGGAGCGGATACTGTCGTAGATGAGCTTTCTTCGTTGATGATGGAAGTGTCACTATTGTCTGGTGAGTTTCGAAGATCTTGAGATAAATAATTTCTTCTTATTTCGAAGCCACATTCAGAAGGAAGAACTGGGGTTGGTAGTTCTGTATGCGAGTTAGTAAGTGCTTGATGATCACAAATCTCAGATTGTTCAGAGTTTCTGTAAAAAAAATCATCGTATCGAACTGTGATTCAGTAGTAGAACCAAAACCTTATAAAAAGTTTATTGAATAATTTAGAAATGCTTTTAAACAAAGAGAACAACAAACACAACAGGTTTGCTTACGTTTCTGTAATTTCTATAATTCCAGCACCAGAAGGAAAAATGTTATTACATTGGCTTACATGACAATTTTTGGTGGAAGTAATACGACACAAGAATGTTTCCAGTGGCTGAAGTTGTATTAGAGTGCAATCTGCAGGTTCTTTGCTATATTTGTGATAGTTGTACACTTCACATTTATTTCCACTTAAACTCGCCCCTTGCTCACTAATTTCATGATCAATGAAGTGCATGGAATGTCTGAAAAAAAAACACAATGTTATCATCTTATTCCAAGCATATAAACATTATGAAGGCAAAATTTGTAAAAGATTTGAATGCCACATAAGTTACAAGAATTCTAAATCCAACTATCAGTATCGAGTGGATGATTGTTTTTCTGCTAAGCAAGTCATCACCTAGCAAAATGTATAACTGTAGTAATATTATGATAGAATTAACAAGATTAGAGAAATATATACTTGTCTATAATAGAAGAATTTAAAAGAGTGTAGAGTAGATTAGAGAGAAGATTGATGTAGATCATGTGTAATAGTACGATTATTACAGAAACGTATACTGATGTAATTCATGAAGTAGGCGTGTATGTGTGTGTGTGGACGTGGGTAGAATGTCGACTGCGAAACGATTCTCAGACCGGCATAGAATACACAACAATAGGCTTTGCCTTATCAGCACCTAATTACACTGATTAACGTAAGAATTAAAATGTACAATATTATTAATATAAGTTATCTGCAAATTCAATATAAAATAATTATTTATTACAATTATGCTGCAAAGATTAAATAACATAATATACACATTACAAAATTAATTTAAATTAATAAAATTATACTGTTATTCCATTAAAATATTTTCTATAAACTTGTATATAAACATACCTAGTATAAACTATGTCTTCTATAAAGTGTAAGAAAAAATATTTCTACACATCGTCTCTTGCCATTAGCTGTTTAAATGCAATTCTGAATTTACTGTCTGTACATGTAACAGACTGATAGTAACGCACAAAAGAGTTAACTTATTTGTGCACTGTGCCCGAGAACTTCATCAGATGTCAGCGTCGCGAGCTGCAGCAGTCTGTACAGAAACTAAGTTATGGGGCTAAAGGAGTAAGCATTCTTACTTCAATATATTCTTAAATCATGCCATGGCACATATATTGTACACATTATGCAGTCCTCTTTTGAATGTAAACGGCTTCGGCACCTTATTGTTCCTCAGAAATGAAATACTTGCAGGTTTTCGTAACTAGAAAATACAAAAAAATTTTCATCTAAAGCAATACCTATACATGCGTATCTTTGGAATATTACCTAGTGTCCGCCGCACTGCTCTCGTTCTGACTCGAAAATAATTATCAACGCCTCCAGAATTGGTATATTATCTTTGTTGTTTAGCTTACACTTTTTTCTGAAAAAAAAAAACACGAGCTTTTGTAGCAATACACAAAAATTTGACAGTATTTATAGTAAATGAATCATACATATTTTCAAATGAACATACATTATTTCCTACTTTAGTTGAATCTCGAAGATCTGTAATATTAAATTTTTCCGTACTATCAGACCGAAGAAACTATTACGAAGTCACCTTATTGGTTGTCTCTCTTTTGTTAACTGCCGTAGCCCTTTCTTATCAACATTACTTATTTTGAAATATCAGTCACATGTTTTAAATGACATTTAAGCTATTTTACGTTAGTTTAATCCAATTGTGTTTTAAAAATATAGACTGACTAGCAAATGCCGAAAAAAATTCAAATATAGTTAAACAGTATTATCTAAATTTAACTTGCCTGTTCTTTGAACTTTCCAGAAGCGCACTCGAAGCTCTTCTTTCTTCTGGCAGTAAGTTTCATACGAGTCTTCTTGCCATAGCGCAGATCTATTTTACTGGAACTGTCCATTCTGTTAGCTAAATTCACAACCGAAATAACACATCACTGCGAGAACACTATCTCAGAAGCTGTCTGTTGTCAATCGATAGATAATTCAGCTCGCAGATATCCCCTTGCTCAAGTGTCTAGTTTCTTCCCCTTTCCTGCCCTTTGGAAATTTTCATCCTTACCACAACTCCTTACGTACACTGTCTCCCCTGACCTTGAACGGATGACAACCTTGAACAGGTAACTTCATCCCGGTACAGCGACACTACCAACAGCTGGCGTGCACAAACAATTCTAAACAAGCATCACGTACATTTATGAGTCAAGAATTATAGATTTTTTCCTTTAAATTATTTCTTGTCATAATAGTAACATTTTTTTTAAATTCTCTTATAAAACATAAAAAAAAATTCTCTGTTTTGTGACTGCATGAAAATGTATTTCTTCACCAATAATTCTTTCGTTTTGATTGTAAAAATTCTGTACTTTTTATAAAGTTTTGAGAGTTGCTATGTAATCTGTGGAAGACTGGTTGGATAAAGCTATCTTACTGCATTAGCATTCTGTGTACTTTGTCTTATAACTCTTGTTAATTAATTTCGCCTTGATAAGAATTTTACTAGGGAAATTGGTTATGCAAATTACATCATTAACATAACATAGTAATCGTCGCTTACGAAGTACTGTTAAAGTAGGATGGAAGAAGCTGGTATTTGAAAATATCTCAGTACATATTGCAGAAACGGGAAATCTGACGCGACAAACTCAGAAACGTGACGGTTTAGTCACTATTTATTATAGTAATAAGATATATCAAGAGAAAAAATTATTTGAACTGTTGACAACTTATTTCGGTGCATTTGCAAACAAAATACGTTCGCTTATTTGCTGTAAAATCAATCGTTAAATTAGAAATTTTATTTAAAAAATGTAACATTTGAGTGACAATACAAATACTGTACTCGGGTGTGCGCCGTCTGTTTCCAGCAAAAAGTGTTTACAACATATATATGTAGGTATCTGTGTATATATGTATCTATAGATATATGTATTCTGTTTACGGATATATGTGTGTCACAAATAATAACTCTTGGACAGGACTAATAATTTTCTGAGCCGGATACGTGTAGCGACAAGAAAACAGAGGTAACTGGGCATGGACTGTGAAAAGACGATGCAGATCTGCTGGTGCCTGGTTCTACATGTTATCTACCCATTCCAGCCTTCTTGTACTCGTTATCTCGTTTGCCCGCCACCCTACACTCCTGCCTCTCCTAGTGTTACCTACTTCCCCTCTCCAGCTGTAACGACCTGCTGCGCGCAGAGGCAGCACTGGACAGCTTTCAATGAAGAGCAAGCTCGCGGTTGCAATGGTTTACGCGGATACACGCAATTTAAAATTCAAAGCGATAACACTGTGTTTTTAAGTATTCATTTTTTAATTCAAGCTTCAATCTATGAGGCGACTGTCTCGGAAACCTAAAACACCGACAGGATTAAGTGGATACCCTATTCGGAACTTGTCGCTTTTTAGGTCCATCTGTCGCTTTATTTCATCTTTTGTATTAATAAATGAAACGGTAGAAGCATTCATTACATCTTTACAATTCATTATTTTTAAACATCTTACAGTTAACTATGATGGTGTACGAATGACGTGTATTTCTGTAGACACTTGCATCACTAGCTAAAATTTTACTGGGACATCCCCTTAACTCAGCGGTGGCAATGTCATATATTACCGGTGAAAAGTCTATGGAGAAGTTCTGTGCATGTTTCTATATGAGTTTCACATACAACAGCTTAGTACGGTTTGAAGTACGGCTGTCTGAAAAAAGCCGTTATTAGCTGTGTTGGGGGGCCTCGAAACAGTGTTTTAATTAGCGTGGTGGTTTAAGGGGTATTGATCCCTACCACCTTGGGTTTATCTGTTTCTTCTCGATAACTTCTGTTCCAGTCGATGTATCAAAATTTTTGTCACGACAAGGCATAGATACAAACTTAATCGATTTTCTGTAATTGCTGGAACCATAATATATTCATTATTTTGCAACGGGAAACAGCTGAAAAGGAAAAATTGCTTTATTTACGGGAGCGACTACAGAGGCCGCAACACTAACAGAAACAATGCCATGTGGATTCCAAAAAGTGAATGAAACAATAAAATATGCCTTGTCATCGTGAAAAAGTAAAACAATGTGTATATACCCTGATTTATAAGAAAAACCCTAAAACCGATCTGACTTAAGAGGACTGTGTACTTAGCCGTTGGACAGTGTTGTGGAGTGTCACGTGAAACCGCCTAACAAACTCAGTATGCTTGTTAGTTACATGATTTTTGGGCATCTGGAAATGGCTAAAAGCGGCTTTTTTAGACTGCTGTAACTCTGAAAATACGTCCTGAATCCGTAAATTGCAAAATGAGGTGCGTGCATTGGTCTTTACTTCATACTATGCAAAAATAAAATTATAGGGTCACCGCTTAAAGTCCCACAGGAAAAAGAGTTCTACGAAAACATTGCACGCCAGTTTAGCGCTGCGAATAGAGACCATGTGTCTATCGCCGAGCGTGGTACTATGGCTCTTATCGCCCCACTGTTCCCGCGCGTCAGACACGGAAATTTCATCCCAGTGCACAGTACTATCAAAAATTAAGTGAAGATAAGATATTTTGGTCGGCGTTCAACATCGCGACACTAAGCGCTGTTGAGTGGTGACATGAGGTGAGTAAGGAGCAGCGCTGGAAAGAAGGGGCGGGGGAAACGCGAGATCCCCGAGAAAACCCGCAGCGCAACGGCATTATTGGGCACGACTCCCATATGCGAAAATCCGGGGACCGATCCCACCGAGAATTGAACCCCGATCGCCTTGGTGGGAGGCGAATGGACTGACCATTCGGCCACCGCGGCCCCTCACACTGCAAGTCTGCAACACACTTGAAGCACGTGGTCGGTGGCACCGTTAAATTGTTATGATGGAAACTAATCATTACTGAAGACACGAGACAATTCAGTACAGGGATCTTGTATGTGGTATACAACTACTTAAAAAAATATGTTGTATGTTACAATAATAACGCGCTTCCAAAATTAAACCGACGTAAAATTAATAATTTACGTATATTTTATGAAAATCGTGGAAATTCGTTCGTAGAACCACAAGGTAGAAGAACACTAGAGTCCACTTCGAATTTCTTTGGCAAACAAAGGTTCTCGGTTTATAACGTCGAATTAAAACTATATTATGTAAGATGTATCATCACGGAGAGTGTTAGTTTTTTATGTTAAGCAACACGGAAAAAAAAAATATTTTGTGGCAGATACAAAATATTTCGTGTATATTTACCCTGCAAAAATTATTTTTTAGTCACCACTAAAACATTTTGTTGACACCATTAAAATATTGTGGCAACCACCAAATAATTTTATGGTTACTACAAAATAATTTTGCAGTGGAGACATCCTACAAAATTTTTCTTTGCGTTGAAGATACTCATTCAGGGTTGCATTACTCCCACCAGTCACTTAACGTATTAACTGAAAATATATTTTCGACATAATAATTCACAAGTAGTGGCCCAGAAAATTCGCGTTTTTCGGACACACACTAGAAATAAAAGAATTCTAAGTTAGTGTCACATTCGCAACTGGTTCTAGACTTATTTGATATTTTTTATAGGGCACACAGCTAATGATAAAGAAGCAACTAAATGGATGCCTATTCGTGTGGTAGCGCTAACTCACGGAGCAGCCAATGAGGAGCTGTTGTCTGCTGCAGTACACAAACGTTCTTGGAGGCTAGTTTACAAGTCAGTGAACCAGTGAATTTTTCAGTATTCTATCCATAAGTGGTAGGGACCTGAGTAACTGTGGTTTCGATTCGCTTTCACAATCATGGAATTCTCTAAGCCTATAATAAATAATACGTAATATAAATTGTGTGGCATTGTCGTGCCAACGAGCAGCATATGAGCAGTTGTTGCCTGCTTCAGTAAACATACCCTGGAAGCTAGTCTACCGGTCAGTAAGATATATTTTTCCTATCACTACTAAGTATTGATTCATTAAAAATTTGCGTTATTACTAACTTGTTGACAGACTAGACTCCACTGATCTATACATACTCCAGCACAATCTGTGCTTTCATAGCTTACCGGGATTTGTAGGATATCATTTACGTATTTGAGTGATTTTTTGCTTTACATGTGATCGGTAGGGAATGGAAAATTTCGCGAATTCAATGCATAGAGCCCACGATTTTTGGTGAAAAGAATTCTGCAACAGTATGTTTCAATGCCTTACGTGCACATCTGCAGTTCTACTTCTTGATTATTGGCAGAATGTATTATTCCACAGACGTGACTCATTTGACTGTGCCAACAGGAACAAGGTTACTGCGACACCACACGTCTGTAATTTGCGGGTAGAACCCCGAGACGCTGAGAATATATAAACAGCCAATCACTGACCACAAAGCAGAGCTGCATATGTGCACATAAGGCATTGAAACAATTTGTTGCAGAATTATTTTCACCAAAAATCGTGGGCTCTAATTTATGCATAGAGATGATGGTATATCGCGAAAATGTTTTGTGCCAAGATAGCCTTGAAAACACTGACACAACGTAGCTGTCTGCAGACCAATACCAGGCATACAATATTACAATATCGGGATTCTTATTGGCTCAGTCTAATAGGGCAACAGCTACACGTACAAGCTAAAGCCAGTAATCTTCTGGTAAGCTGGACGTGTATTGAAGCCCATCAAACAGTCAACTTTTCCCGTGATAAACCATCATCTCTATTTATGCATAATCACGCCCGACTACTTGTCCACTAGTTGCAACTGAGTGGAACAACCGACAGTGAACGAATAGACGGGGCATGAGTATGCATAGTGCAATGGATTCTAGCCTACAGGTAATTGAATTCGCGAAATGTTCTAGTCCCTAGTGATTGGTCACTGCCGATGAACTTTTAATCGGAATCCATTACGTGTCCCCGCCTTCTGGCAGTGTCACACGGTTTTTGAGGGCGCGGTTCGCCTCAGTTTCCCACGTCATTTTTAGAGATGATGGTATATCGCAAAAATGTTTTGTGTCAACATAGCCTTGAAAACACTGACACAACGTAGCTGTCTGCAGACCAATAACATGCATTAAATATTAAAATAGCGGCATTCTTATTGGCTCAGTCAAATAGGGCAGTAGCTTCACGTACAAGGAAAAGCCAGTAATCTTTTGATAAATTGAACGTATGTTGAAGCCTAGCAAATAGTCAAGTTTTCCCGCGATAAACCATCATCTCTAGTCATTTTTAATTTTCATATTTGTACCAGATATTAATTTTCTTATTTTAAACATAAATTGTGACTGAATCTTACGCTTAGGAAAAGTTTTGTATATCTCATAGTTTTTGTGTAATGAGTCGTAAATGTCAGCATTTGTACTTTACGGTTTTATGATCGCCATTAAGACCAACAGACATACCAAACCGAAAAAAATTTACAGTGTATAACAATGTTGTAGGCTATGATTTAATACATATAAAACATAACATACATATTTTTGTCTTTTTAAAAAGTTGTTGAAGATTTTAAATTTTCATTTTAAAATTCAAAAATTTTATTAAATAAAACATATTTTATGTTTCGTTTTTATATATGTCAAATCTTAGCCTACAGTATTGTTATACGCTGTGAAATTTTTCGGTTTGGTATGTCAGTTGGTTTTAGTGGCGTACATAAAACCGTAAAGTGCAAATTTTGACCTTTACGACTCATTGCGCAAAAACTATGAGAGGTACACAAATTTCCTAAGAGGAAGATTTAACCACAATTTATGTCTAAAATAAGAAATAAATATCTGGTTCAAATATGAAAATAAAAAAAGGCGTTGAAAACAGGTGAATCGCGCCCTTAAGAGAAGGCCAGAGTGAAGGTTGGGCCGCTCGACAAACATGGCGTCTGTCGGCAAGAAGAATGGATTAGGATGAGCGTGGAGAAGCGACGGAATGAGAAATGCAAGGGAAGCGGGAGTTCACAGAGAAAACCTGCTGGCCAACGGGCAACATCCGTCACACACGAAAAATCCGGCACCGAACCCAGATTGCCTTGGTGGGAGGCGAGAGGTCTGAACCCTCGACCACCCCGCGGCCCTTCAATTTCCAATTATTGACTCAAAATGTCCACTTGCTACAATCCACGACATTCTGGACAAATTGAAGAAGTCTCTCGAACTTAGGCTATAACAGCTTGCAGTCTGTAAACGCTCAGTCCTAACGCACATATGTAGTTTGCTCGCTGGTGAGGATATCCCTCGTGTTAGCTGGGAGCGGGCAGAGCTGTGCTGGTGTAAATTGGCTGAAGAACGGCTTCTTGTCCGAGAAAGGGGAACAATGGGCTCGGTGACCATGAAGTTCCGGACAAGTGACTGTCTAGGTTAGTGGGTCGCCTTGTGGCTGCGGACAAAAGCCTGGCCACTATAGTGGTTACGTAGCCGTGGGTAAACGGAGCGCTACGGTTAATAATTTTGCAACGTTTCCCTGACAATCTTACGAAAACTGATTTGTAAACACGACTTCTGCAGCACAGAGAAAACAAAAAGCCCTCGTGATGCTGCAATCTGACATTTACAATTAAACTTCAGAGGTGACACTAGATTAAGCCTACTAGATATAGACTCCAAAATATTTTCTTACCCACATAAAAGCTGCTTTGTGGCAATAAAGATTTTTGTTTAAAATGCAAAACAATATTAACAAACAATTGTGTCACTATTAACATAGTTCAAAGTAATTTTTTGGAAGGGTCACGTGTGGCTTTTTAAAACAGTACGCATGCTGAAAAAAAATTTAAACAAATAAAATAAATCAGATCTTTTTTAGTTAACACTTTGAACAAAAATGTTTTTTTTTCTGCAAAGTTACCTTGCAGTGACTCATATTCAAACAAACATTGCGTTGTGGCAAATAAATTGTTTTGACTGTGCAGCCTTGTTGAAAATACGTACAAACCGTGTGCCAATGTCAACGTTGTTACAATGAAATTAAATTCTGACAAAACTGGTTTTTTTATAATAGTAATTTTACCTTTGGTAAATAATTATAATAACATAATTATCAATACTCTTCCTATATTGATTATTTACGCCTTTTCGTACAACTTTCGTTCTGATTGTTCAGCGGCAATGTTGGTACTTGAGTCGTGCGGTTTTTTTAATTTTTTTCTTATTCTGTCTTTTAAAAAGTGGGTTTCCTGTAAGAAATAGAACCTAACATGTCTCCATATCAGTTTATAATCTTTTTCATAGCATCCCGAACTGAATTTCAATGTTGTTACGCCAAAAAATTTTAGCTCGTCTCAGACTTGAAATATCATGTAAAACTGAATGTATGTTGCAAATTGGTACACACAATCTCCTCATATATTTCTGAACTGATATTTTGTTGTCTTTTTACGTATGCGTGTTTACTGCTGTGGTAAAATGTCTAATATAATTGTGTGTTCAATCCAGTTCAATTCATCTGAAAATATCGGAGAAAGTTCTACCCTCAAACCTTTACTCGCGTATGTAGCCAAACTCAATGTAAACAGAAGGCGAGTAGTTATTTGTTTATTTTATCACATTCAACAAAATTTAGGTTAAACTAAAATTACCACGTAACGACATAAAACTGAAACATACTTCAAATGATCCATAGTATACATGAAGACGGGCGCAGCACACTGTTGGGACTGTAAAAACAACTAAAGTTGTTATGAAAATGACTTGCAATTGTAGTAATTGAGTTGTAACTATATTAAAGTTGTCTTCATTGACCAAATATACATCATGTTTTATAATCACATTTTATACATCATTGTGTTAAGTGATTATTATTATTACTATACCACTGTATTGCTGAGCAGTCGATTTTGATATTTTTGTCAAACGCCGTGTTAAGATAGCAGTTAGAAGTAAAGTTTCACGTGTATTGCTATAGGAACCAACACGATTAATGAAAGGAAGAATAATCAAGTTTTGTCCCTTCGGCAATGAACGAAACTGCTTAAAGCAGATAAAAATACCAATACAATTGAAAGTTGAGGCGCTGTTTGTTGATGCACCGTTTTCTGTGGTTAAGTGGGAGTGTTAAACAATTTTACTGTATTTTAATTTTTTTAACCAAAACATTTATTCAAATTGTATTAACAAAATTTTATCTTCGACAAAGAACGGAATGTGTTATTGGCAAACTGCTTTACATAAATAATAATGGGACCATTGATTAATGTGTCATGAAGTACCACTGCAAGAGAATTCCTGAAAGTTAACCTATAATTCTCTTACAATGATTATGAATGAATAATTAATGAAAGATTACATTATTATTTATCCTATGCTTCAACAATGAGAAATTTTTGATGATACAATTTGAATAAATGTTATTGCCCAAAAACTGAACTATTGTATCCAACTCGTCGACCTTCTCGTCCAATGAAATCAGTAAACACGTCGCAGGATTAACTGCAGGAATCTGCAGTCTGCAACTACCTGAAAAGAACCAGCAAAATTGAAACATCTTACGTGTACGTATTCCTTGTCCGTGGGAATTTTAATTCTTCCCTGCTTAGCTGGGTATATTTTCCGGAGACCTCACACTATTCAGTGTTACGAGTAAGAGTACGCTTACAACGAGTTGCTTTCCACGCTATGTACACGACTATGCTTAGTAGATTGGTTCAAACCAAAATTCTTACCCATATCATGTCTCTGAATGTTTCTTGCAATGGGACAGAATAACGTACTGTACTATTGTGGACATACGCCATTCCAATGTTATGCCATCCCAGAAATCTTAGAATAGGACTAAGAAAAAGCAAACAAAAATGAAAATGTGAGGAAACAAGCCTAGTTTGGCTGTAGTCAACATATACATAAAAAATAGAACACGAAAATTCCCATAAGGAATTAATCATGTTCTGTTGTTTTGGTTTACGGATGCGTTGACTACAGCCAAACTAGGCTTGTTTCCTGATTTGTTTTCATTTTCGTTTGCTTTCTCTTAGTATCTATGTAAGATTCCTGGGACGACATAATATTGGAATGGCGTATGTTCACAACAGTAAAGTAAGTTACCCCATATCGTTAAGGCGGTTCAAGGATAACAAATGTGTACTCATAACATGTTTTGAACTTGTTGATTTTATTCAAGTAAGTGTAGACTTGCAAATTACATCAATAATTCCCACATATATTAGTGGACAAGGTGTTGGACGAGTAAGGTAGACCAGTACTCGTACTGAACTATCACAGTTCCAAGAACTACCTTCACTAGATATTTTACTGATTGAACAACTGGCCGGATGGACTCCACATTCATGTGTACACTCTGTTATCAGTTATGTGTTCAATGGCTCCAACGATTGTTCTGCTGTAGATCTGACAAGGTAGCGCGGGTCTACTTAAGTGTTATCACGCAGGCGCAATGCTAGTTCAGAATAAATAAGACTATATTTCCTGCAGTGTTTAATGTTTATGTTTTATGTTACTAGATCGCTTTTAACAAAAAATTTCCAATTTCTAAGGTTAATACCCAAGCTTTGTTGGAAGTAGGTTACGTTGTAGCTGGTTCACAATTTCGGAAGATAGCGCGAGAAGGATTTATAAAATTTTGTGAAATTTCAAGAACTGCTCGACCTATTTTAATTATTTCTTTATTTTTTTTTAAATGTCCAAATTCAGCCTTCGGCTGGATTTCAATTGGTACGTGTTTTTATACAAATATTAACTCAACATTACTGAAAAAAATATCTATCATCAATATTACGATACTACGACATGCATTTAAATATGACAACATTACAAGATTTTGAAACATAAAATTCCGTTGAGTTAAACAAAAATTATCAGTAGTACAATACTTTGAAGAATTACATGACAAACATTAAATTTAACTTAATAAAGAAAGATTAAGATAAATTAATAATTGTTACTTTTTAAAGAAGCCTTGCATGAGCATTCGTAATAATTTTTTATTCAAACTGGTTTTGTAGCAGAAATGACTTATATTTCTCCCTGAAACTGTAATGCGAAAGATTTCTCAAGTCCTCCGGTAGGTTATTCCAAACCTTGCTAGCTATAAAAGTGAACAAAGTTTGTATACGTTCATAGAGTGCCGAGGCAGTTGAAAAAATTTTCATTTCTTGTGTTGTCATAGTGCACTGACATAAAGTTAATGTCATTCCGATAAATGTACTATAGATTATTTATAATATTAATTATATTTGAGTAGTAAATTGATACGATCTTTTTTTTCGTGATAAGCAATTTAGAGGTGAGAAGTGCTATCGTTACATGATCTCGCTTTTTGAGGTTGAAACAATATCTTATATGTACAACATATACTCTGTGCCTTCTGTATACGTTTTTGTTGTGTTTTACTGATGTAAGCAAACAATCCTGCACAGCAGTTAAAGACTTATAGTACTAATGTATCACACAAATAAAGTTTAATGTATATTACGTCCAAGTATTTCCCTGAATCTACGCAGATAAAACTGCATAACTTGCAGGTATGAAAATTACATCCAAAATACGTATTTTATGTATTTAATATATAATGGCAATATTTAGGAACAAACATTTTGGCGAATTATTAACGCCATAGAAAACCACGAAGACAAAATTTTCACAGACAGTATATAAATTATTGAACGAAAGTGCTTAAAAAGTTACCTCCTGAAAGAATAATAAATTTAAATATTCGCTATTTTCGCTTGTTCGTTTGTACACCATCTTCTTACTTCTTAGTTCAATTTTTGTAGGCATTCCAAAAGACACGAGCAACACTCGGGAATACCGATATTACGAACAGTTAATATAGTGAATCGTGACTCTAAAGAACAGAAATGTTGGAGATATGAATGAACGAAATGAGCTACATGAATCCTCTTTTCCTCGCTACCCCGCGCAGACATACTCGAAAGTCTTCCTTGCGTTTATCACAAAATAGTTACTGTTAGAGATACGAAACTACGCGGATTAATTCTAAGTCAGGTTGACCGTTAAGAACGTATACTCCACTGTCACTTCTATGATTTTACGACAGCTGGTTTGACACACACGTTAACCGTTTGTACGGTTGAAAGCCAATGAATTATCGGCTGTGTCCAGCGCGGGCATAGGACTGGGAAATCTAAGCTGCAGCTAGATGAATT
The DNA here is from genome assembly GCA_003012365.1 of Medauroidea extradentata. Lineage (NCBI taxonomy): Eukaryota > Metazoa > Arthropoda > Insecta > Phasmatodea > Phasmatidae > Medauroidea > Medauroidea extradentata. The sequence goes on from PNEQ01006862.1 coordinate 49,903, forward strand.
TGCCTCTAGTTAGTATGTCATCAGTAGAGGTACGTCGATTTCGCGGATTCATCTGGCAGCAGCCTAGACTTGTCAGTCCTATACACCCACTGACCACACTCGATTATCTATTGGCTGATTACCGTGCAAGCAGGTAGCAAGCGATAGCACTTCGCATTATTTCCTTATTTACTACTGGCTTGCAGTAGTCAAACGCGTTTCGTAACAGCCGCCAGCAAGTCACAGACATGACAATGAAGTGTACATAATTGGCGTTCAACCTGACCTGGAATGTATCTGCGAAATTTACGTACCTCTAGTCATCAGAAGTGTCTCTAAATCGTAGACGAAATTTCTTGAAAGACCCACAGTAGTTCCAACTGCAACTATAGTGTGAGAGTGATAAAGTATTGGTTACGTTTGTGAACGATTACTTAGTTAAGATGTGTGTAGTTTTCATTGCATGTCTAACATGATCGGTACAACGCGAAGGCATAAAGAAGACACGCATGTACGGAGTGTTGCCTACACGCTAGGCTTTGTATCGCTTCGTCTATGCTCCCCGCTCGTCTTGGAAGATTCTTGCAATGGAGGTAAATGATTTAGTGAAATATTCTGGACATACGACATTGCAGTGTAATGTCGTTTCAGAAAACCATGAGTGAAACAATAGAAACAATAAAAGGAAAAACAACAGAATTGGCTATTTTCGTTATGTATGTTCTACGATTTGATACAACTCCTCTTGGGATTTTTCAGGTTTTGTTATTCTTGTAAATATTGACTGCAGGAAATTCAGCTTGATATCCCTTTACTGCTTTTCTCGGTTCATTCTCGGATTTATGAGACGAGATAGCACTGCAGTTGCGTATGTCCACAATGTGTTACTAAACACGTCACGTGCGTTATGCACGAAAACGCTGGGTTCTTAAGTGTCATTAAAAGAGGATCAACTTTGTTACAAAATTACTCAATTATCCGTCCGAAAATGTTGAAAAATGCGGACGGTACAAATATTGTACGCTTAATTAAAGGTGTCTTTCCCTGTTATTTTCATAAGGCTGTCGGGTATCAACCAGCTCTTGCTGTAAGTTTGTTGATTGAATTCACATAAAGCTACATTCTGAGTACTCTCTTTTTGCGTAATTCAGTGTATTATCTTTTTAGAAATAATAGTTTCTAAATTCAATACCATCAGTTTACTCCTAACACCTCGTAGATCCGTTTAAGTAAATTTTTTCAGGTAGGCCAAAAAACCGTCATAGTCATGCTACACTTCGGCTAAGAACTGTATTGGATCTTTATCATACGTAACATTTTATACGAATGCATATCAGCTCGTATTATTGGATGTATGGCATATTTAGTGTATTATTTGGTGTATATTTATCAGAAGATTCAGATTCCTTTTTTATTGGAAGAACCACTAAACATACAAAGTCTTATAGAATAAAGTTCATAACGTAAAATGACGAACACTCATTAGTTGTCAATATGTTTACATAAAAACTGAGAAACTAAATGTTCACTGCAAAAACATTTAAGGTAAATTTACTCTACATGTAATGGAAGCTAACTACCTCTACAAGTGAGGGAAAATTACTCAACATGTGTCTAGGAAAGTTACTCAACTGGTAATGTACTTTTTCATTACACATTGGCGCAGCCCTCTAGGACCATTTGACATAACGCGCGAGCGAAAACTACCGAGTGGTTTGTGTGGCGAATACACTACCTTGCGGAAATTTCCACACATATTTGGAAATCAGAGTTCCCTCTCAAGGTTTGGGAATATTACCATACATATGATGAGAAATATCACTAACTTTTTTTACAGTTTTTATGAATTAATTCTTTGACCACATGTTCTTCCTTGGGGAAGTTTTTGGCATTCTCCTGATATAAAAGTGTGCATACATTGTGTCACAGCAACAATATATGTGTCAATTAGGACATTACCAGCACAGAAACTAAAGCATAGACCGCACAGATCTTTTCTACGAAAGAATAGAATTATGTTTATTTCCTCAAACAACTCATGAAATATTTTGACCGAATGGTGATGTTTCCCATTCTGTCACAATAACTATAGTATTTGGTGTACAGCTTGGCTTTTGTTGCCCACACAAGCTCCAAGTACACAGTTGAGGCTGTAATGCTACTCCCTTTTTGGTAAAAAAAAAAGTTAACAATATCACCATGGTGTTTCTTGGACCCTTGGATCCTGCTTAATTATTTTATCTTTTCAGTCGGGTTTCTGCTGGAATATATTTTGGGACGATCTTCACTCCTCTTATCTTTAATGCAATTTAAAACTATCCACTCCCCTATACACAACATATTGATAAACGTTAATTTACACACCCTTTACCTTAAGCCATTTTGTTAGAAGTGGAACCAATCGTTGTGGAACGTCTTGACACCGTATTGATCTTGTGGCTATTGTATTTAGGCCAATCATTGTCTGCAAGGTACGGAACTGTTGCTTGCTTAGAGTCATATGTTTTCTCCTCAGTGATAAAAATGTATTTGCAGTCTTTTTCATTAAAGCAAGCGCACATGATATTTTATTATTTCTGGCCGGGTAAGCAATCACGTGGTGGTTTAAGTTCTCTAGGTTTTCTTTCAACCTTTTAATCCCAGCCCTGTTCTGTTTTTTTAGGGTGTTATATGCAAGACCTTGTATTCTTTTCCGTTTGTAGTTTTATTTTTGCCATTCTGGATGCGCTAAAAGTTTTCATTTCTTCCTTCATTTTACACGTCCATCTTCTTCAGTACTCATCTCAAAAGTGCTCTTTTCTTAGTCTTGAAGTAGGATAAATAGGGTTATGATTTTTGTTTTCACAATTCTCAATCCAAAAAACTGACTGGAGCATAGTTTAACCCAGTACTTCTCTGTGCAAATATGTGCTTCAAATATCAGTAACTTACTTGTATCAAGAAATGATAAAGACGTGGTAAATACGAACTACCAGTGCTCATACACACACGCACATCGACACAACACACACACATATTTTGACATGTCCAACTGAATTTAAAGTCACAACTGCCAGCATTCAACACAGATTTACGAGATTTGAAGGCTGGCTTTGTGAAGAAAAAAAACATTAGGCTGTGGTGACTAAAGACTTGCAAAGTTTTACCGTGAGGTTTAAACCGATAAAGATGCGAAGTTCTTGGCAAATAAGACACGAGCTTTTAGGTTGCAGTTGGGATGTCAAAGAGATACGAGGATATGTAATAGTACATCCGGAAATATAGCTTGTACAAGAATTTGAACACCTTGTTCACATTGACTTGTAGCGAACTTGTGGGAATTGTCACCGAGCATACTAGTGGCTAAAATACAAGGACTTGTATACCAGCTAGCGCGGGATAGAGAAGGTACTATTTTCCGTTATTTTTCTTCTACAGGTTGATTGTAAACAAAAATTACTGTTATTCACGGGCAATTGTTTTGATCGAATTAACTTACAAAGACGTAATAGGGCCTAGCTGGACAAAAATAGGTACTGAAATAAAATTGCCAGGTCCTGCATAATATCACTTTAGCCAAAATATATATACTACCAACAATATTCCAACTGTTGTCATTATGTAATTTAACTTTGTAACAATAATAATAAATGTTGCACAGATTACTCACAAATACCCAAATTTAGCTTAAAAATCTGCAATCAACAAAAGAATGGTGTACACCGACTTATACAAGAAAGTTCTGAACAATAATTGGTAAGAAACTAGTAAGAACGCTAGCTAGTGTTCCATTTCTTGTACAAGGTTTATTTTTACGGTTATGTACAAGAAATATTTTCGTGCATTCAAGGCTTTAAATAGATTTTTTTCTATTCCCGCAAATTTAAAACTTCGAATAGCATTGTAGGCGGTTATAAAATCCTGGCAATCGACGAAACCTCGACAAGTGACTGAGGTAACCTGTTCTTATCCAGCGAGTGAATTTTCACAAGCACCTAGAGTGTACAAAGGACTATGGAGTCCAGTCGGCAAGCAGTTAAACACGCGACATAGCACATACTTAAGTCACTGGTATTTTGTGAAAATAATTTTGCACCAAATAGTTTCAATGTATTTTGTGCACATCTACAGCTCTACTTCATAGTTAGAGGTACGTAAATGTTGCAGATACATTCCAGGTCAGGTTGAACGCCAATTATGTATACTTCATTGTCATGTCTGTGACTTGCTAGCGGCTGTTACGAAACGCGTTTGACTACTGCAAGTCAGTAGTAAATAAGGAAATATTACGAAGTGCTATCGCTTGCTACCTGCTTGTACGGTTATAAGCCAATAGATAATCGATTGTGGCCAGTGGGTGTATAGGACTGACAAGTCTAGGCTGCTGCCAGATGAATCCGCGAAATTGACGTACCTCTATTCATAGTCAATGAATTGATGTTTTTAACTCTCAGTGTCTAGTGATTCTGCCCCCAAATCTCATAGGTGTGATGCCACTGATGCCTCAGAAACATTTTCCTGATTGGCACAGTCAAATGAGCGACGCCTCTGAACAAACCCATGCTATCCAGTTATCATGAATCACATCAACGTATGTGCACGTAAGGCATTGAAACATTTCTATACAATAGCCTCTTGCCAAAAATCAGTGGCTCTACTCGTACTTGATTACTAGTTCCTCAAACAATTAGATTATTGGCCTGCGGGTCACTGGAGCGTTAAATAATATAAAGTTTAGCCATTCCTGGTGTGCCGGCCGAACTATTAGGTAACCTAATATGTAATATCACAGGCATTGTTTACCTGCGAAAAATATTTCTGTAGTGGTAAGGAGCAATCGTACGTAAAGAAAATGTGCTTTAATTTGATGTTTCTAATTTTGTTAGATTAAGTATAGTGATTTAGTTTTTCGTTACGTTAGATTTGGTTAGGTTACCTGAGGTAATTTTCGGAAACCAAACCTAACGGAAAACAGAAAATGTCATAGTAAGAAAACCACAAACGTACGCCTACTTACACATAGAGCCACGATTTTGTCGCGAAAAGATTTTTGCACCATTTTCTTTCATTGCCTTAGTTCACATCGGCAGCTTAACTTCATGGTTATTGGCAGCGTGTCCTTGTTCAGTTACGTATCTCATTTTACGACACCAATCTGGATAAGGCAATTGCGACAACATACGTCTGTGATTAGCCAGCAGAACCGCAAGACAAGCGAGAGTCGAAACATCCGTTCAGTGGCCATGAAGCAGAACTACAGATAAAAGGCATTGAAATCAATTGGTGCAAAAAATTTTGCCTTGAAATCGTGGCCCTACTTATAACCACTACAAACAATTTTTCATTAGTAAAGTATACCTGTAATGTTAATAGTTTAGCCAGTATACGATGAGCTGCTAAACTTCATACTAGTATTTACCCACTGAGCCTACAAAACGCCGCAGTTCCTAAAGAAAAGAGATAAAGAATAAAAATATTACCTCGCTCGCCCTTCAGTTGGTGTGGTGTGTTGGTGACTCGGAACAGAGCAAAACGATGTTAGTCCGTTTCGCTTTTGTCTCGGCGACCGGAGAGTTTTATTTCAAGCCACCGTCCACCCATCCTCCCCATCTAACCATACTTCCACGCGGCGAATACGTCTCATTCGATTGTCGCCTCTCAGCAGTGCCATCTTTCATACCTCATTTCTCCCTTCAACTCCGTGTGCCGGCCGCGGGTGTGTGTCGTGATGTGATCTGCGCCGCTCTGGTATTGGCCCGCTTCGCTATCTACACTTCCACAGAACACGAACACGTTAGCATACAGAAGCGAAATAACAAAAACTCTTCCAAAATTGGACAAGTAAAGGTGTTGGTCACTACGATATTAATTATTTTACACGTAATAATTATTTGTCAATATACAACACAGTTGTATTCAGATGCTTTAAACTCTATGTTTGTAGTCGTATTTCACATAAGTTAGGAAGTAGGCTGTAATTAGGGGTAGGCACTTTGGACTGAAACTTGTTCAGAGGTTAATGTTGAAGCGGGGTTTTGAGCAAAATAATAATAATTTTTTTAATTGGTAAAACCTACCCTACTTGGTAAAACTAAAGCTTCGGACTTCAGTATCAAAAATATGTGAAACATTTTAATTGTGACCTTATATGTGATACATTGGTCAATTATTGCAGAAACTACACATGCCTGCTCTCTGTTGGTAATTTAGTGAACTCGGTGTACAGATCCTTCCCAATGTTGTGAAGCCTGTAATGTGGTTAAGTACGATATTAAAGTATATCACAATGCACGGTTTAACACTACATGTTATCACAAGGTTGTACTAGTCTACAGTATACAGGTTCGAGGCGAATGGTGTGGTGTTTAATTTACGTTATGTTACTTCTGGCAGTTTGATGACGTTTGGACACCTCAGACCTCACAGTTAGCATAGTGCCGGTCGCTGATGACGGATGTATTGGCTATCGAAGGATAACACGTCGTGGGTCTCGACCCAGGAACAGCCTGGCGAGCTGGTTAAGTCAGGAAAGTTTGTAGAAGACAGCTCTAAGTTTTGTTATTTTTGAACGATTCTTGCAATGGAGGTAGCCTAAGTTACAAACTGACTAGTCTGTTTGTACGTATTCTCTGGTTTGCTGTGACACACCATTTGCTACTATGACGTATTTCCAAAATAATACCTTAATTTGTTAGCTCTAAGTTTCCGACGATATATGGCGCTTAATTATAGTTTGCAATGCAGGTTGGGAAAGTGAGATTCAGTGTGGCCCTTGTCTTCTGCAACAACTGTCCTAATTACACTGCCATCACTACACTGTTAACATTTTCCGTAGATTCACTGAAATATTTACAGAAAAGTACTGTAATTGTACGGAAGTGGCTTCCATAATTTTTTGTTTACTGGAATTTGTCCGTGTTGCCAATTTACGGATGTTTGACCGCAACTTTCCATAAATTCATGGAAATATGGCTCTACAATTGTAAAGCATATTGTACTGTGTTTCTTTAAAAAATTCTGGTGTAAATTATCGCTATGGCACCTAGAGTTAATGTGCATGCACACTGGTGCTAAATGAATAGGTGCGGATCAACTAGCGATACAGCCAAGGACTAGCATCGTGCATGGTCAAAGGGCTGAACAGCACAGTAAGTGACTGTAATGTTCCGAGGAAGCCACGCACATATTTTATTCTCATCGATTCCCTTATCCTGCAGTGGGAGACTGAACACAAGTTACTACATGGAACTTATCACAATTTCTCTGCGTTTCGCGGCAGCGGTATACGTAACCGAAGTCCTAAAAGCAGCCGCCTGCCTTGTCAACAACTTTGCAGCGTGCTAGAAGAACCTTTTTTTCCTACGAAACTTCTCAACGTGTATATAATAGGTGCATTAATGAAAATAACAAACAACTCAAACGATTTCGGAAAGGTAGTTTCAAAACATCACGTTAGTTAGATAGATCGTTTCGAAGCGAAGACCATCAAAATGGCTAAAAACGGCTTTTTAAATATTTTATATGCAAACAACTACTTGCGGGATTAATGTGAAACTACGAAAGAAAGGTGAATTGGACTTTACTTAAAATTTTCCACCAATAGAAATACGGGGTCGCAGCTGAAAGAGTCAGCCAGGCGAGTGATCTACGATACCATTGCACGCTGTTTCAATGTCTTGCGGTAGAGGCGATACCGCACCAGATAAGCCAGTCAACATCGCCCTTAGCACCGTGTCTCACTCACGCTAACCACGGCCACCAGACAGAGTGCGTGGTATATAAATAAACGCTGAAATCATCAATTGACTTCTATGCTATTTCGAAGCCAATGTGGATAAAATACTCAATGACAATCCTAGATAATGGTATTTGCCAACTTTATGAGTAAATATTTATCCAGAATTACTAATTCGTTACGTGTGATCTCTTGAGCCACACTTAAATGAACGAGGTTCAGGCGTCAGAAATTGTGGCTCAGAAGTTCGTAACACTGGTAACAATTTTGTTTAAAACGTTGGCTAAAACTATTGTCTAGGATTGCTATTGTTTAATTTTCGCAAATTGGCTTCAAGAAACCTAAAGTTACAGATTAATGCTTTTAGCATTGCATTATGTACCACGCCCTCATAATGCCTCGAAGTTTTCCTGCTGGTAAACTGTAAAAAAATATTGTAAGTTTACAATAACGTTGCAAAGAAATTATATAAAAGTATTTGGGGAAGTTGTATTCCTAAATTTATTTAAGTAACAGTCAAAGACATACCAACGTTACCAAATTAGAAATGTAATATTGTTCAAATGCTTAGTTACTTGAAGTTTCCCGCAATTTGTTCTGGTTAAATTTTTCCAATGCTCTCTAGAAAAATTTTTAGCTGTACGGTTATTTAGCTCAAAATTTACACAAGCGAGTATTTATCACAATGAAGGTTTGAGATAGAAAACGTTCCAGATCATTATGTTATTCTATCCAGCATATGATTGCACAATTATTTTTAACTGTCCTCCAGTATGAAAATAATGAAACTCCAACACTGCAGCACTTTATAAAATCGTTTGAATTTTCCTGTGTCGCTTAACATTGGTATTGGTTATAACTTAAACTACTATCTTGAAAACTGGCGATGATATAACTGACAGCGAATCGTTACATTAATTGAAGAAACATTTTTTAATGTGAGTGAAGAAAATTGTTATAGCTATACAAAAGGTAAAAACCATACAAGAGGTAAATAGGTAAATAAATTAAGTATATATATATATATATATATATATATATATATATATATATATATATATATATATATATATGCAAATATCGCATTAAAAAGAACGTCTGTATCTGTCTGTAGCGTATGCATTTCTATAAAATTCAACCGTTTGCGAAGACTCTTTATTGAGTTCTGCATGCGCTCAGAAAGGTTTGTGTAAAAAAAAAATTAAACCGGGGCGGGACAGAACGGGACAGGATGCAAAACGGGGTACATCCCAAAAAGTTTTGGAAAAAGCTATATTTAACAAAATGTTTCGAAATCAGACATTAATGACCGTTATGTTACTTTCGAGCATTGAAAATTTTTAGAACGTTTTTTTTATATTAGTATCGGTATTAATATTATTGCTAATATGAAATTTGGAGTGCGAATAGTTCTTATAAAAAACTTTTATTAAAATGTTATTTACAGTCCATTAATTTTTTCTAAAGATACATTGAAAATAGATAAACGTTTTTTTTAATCTCTAAATGTAATATGATATGATTAGACCGAAATTGTGCACGACTCAAAGAGCATTAAATTGAGATCCACGCGATTAAAGCCGCGGGCAACATCTTGTTGCAGCTGCTCTACACCGAACAATTTGAAATTTTATATCTGTACGAATCATTACACAACTCCTACGCCTTATATTAAAAGCAACTTCCCACAAATTATTTTTCGGTTTCATAGTTTTCGTATAAGCACACGTTAAAGTAGCGATTTAATCATTTTCGCTACTAGCTCAAAGTAAAAACTATTCAAACGATACTAATGAAATAATTTACAGTGAAATTAAATATATTAAGATACAGAATGATACCTTTGTTATTTCACGTTGAAACTTTATTTGGGTTAAAAAAAAAGTATTTAATGTTCCTAAATGTTTGCCTATCTTCGAGGAACTGCATATTTAAACAATAATTTTACGTAGAATAACAACTGTGTCATTTTGTAGCTTGATACATTTACTTTCACTCAGAATTATTTCATTTGTACCGTACTTTTCACTGGGTAAGTAGCAAAAACAGTCAAACCGTTACTTTGACATGCTCTTGTACGAAAACTATGGAACCGAAAATTGTATTATTTGTGAGAAATTATTCTTATTGTAATGTGTAAGAGTTGGACAGTCCTCGGTACAACTATTAAATTACGAACATTTTAGCGCAAAGCACTCTTAAATAAATTCTAATGAATCAACGTTGCATGTCTGTCAACGTCCGTCACCCGTCGCAGGATTAAAATTATAGTTTTCAGCTACGAGTCTACATACAACCCAATCATTTTAAAAGGTAACGACGTATAAGAAAAATGGTTGCTCTTAGGTCTGTTTATTTTCTTTAACAGCCGTAAAGTTTTGTGTGTCAGAGTGATTTTCCGTATCAACTCGGCCTTCACTGAACCAATTTGGAAAATATTAATTTATAAGAGCATGCAGTGTGTGATATATGAGTCCCGTTAAAAATTACATTAAATTAACTATATAAATTCAGCTACTTAATTCAATTTCGAACACTTATGTATTGTTAACCAAATACATCGTTAATCTAACAACCATAGGAATCAACTAAACCGTAAATAAATGTATCATTAAAAACTTACGTAAAGAGATAAAAAAAAAATTATAATGTTTAATGATAGATTCGTGGGCTACTTGCTACTGTTGAGAAACATGTTTTAACACTGAGGACTATTTTTAAATTATTTAAAAGAAACGTGTTTTTGCTTAGGTGCAGTTTAAGAGTAATATATGTAATTTTGTAGTTTTCACGCCTACTTTTTCTTCTGTAAGAACATCGTAAAATACTTGTAAAAATAACTGCAAGAGAAAGTTGAGTGATTGGTTGTTTTTGTAACTCCTTCATCTTTCATACATAGCTTAAAGATCAGCTTTATCAGTTTGTCAAACTTGGAATGAGTTTTTGACGAAATGCTGGAAGTAATGCCAGTATAAGTTATTAAGGAAAAGTGAACCTATTTTAAATCCGTGGTTATTTTTCTTTTCATTCAGTTTGAATCTTCTGGCGGGTTGGCAGTTCTTACGTCACTGTGTTAGTAGTAAACACAAAGCATGCATTTCACGGTACTGAAAAATTAAGGTTTCGGAACAAAATAAAAATTATTTATTATAATTATGCATAGCCCCCAAAATAATCACTTTAATGGATATTTAATAAATCGGCAAATGTTCCAATTTAATTTGTGTCTGGTAGCAGAAAGTAATATTCTAGTCTATGATAATCGAGTGTTTTGCGCATAGAGGGACAGTATTGTTTTTATATTAGTGTTTTTTTAATGATCTAAAACAAAGCATTACTCATAGATGTCTGGAAGAAGTAAATCGTTAGAGATACATATAACGGGAAATGACGATGTGTTAAACACCTGAGTGATAAAAATTTTTAAAGGTGGATTTAGAACAGCGTGACGGACGTGTCGCGAAGGGTGCAGTGTGACACTAAGCGTTCTCTTTATCGCGAACACTAGATAGCCTTCCGCGCGACCAATTCTAAAGAAAATACATATACATAAATTATATATAGTTTCTTGCCACTACGTACTAATACGTACTAAACTCTTGTACGAAAACCATAGATGTTTACAGTATTGCAATTATTTTACCGTTTATTTGTGAGTATATTTTAAATACCCACTTACATACCAAATTGTGAAAATTAAGTCTTAATTACAAGTTTGCTTACACTAACAAAGAAAAACCTGTCGTAAAATTAAATAATGCAATTTACTACCAACTCACCAGTTTCACCAACATTTGGGCATACAGTTAAATTTACCCACGAATGAAATGCAGATATACTTTTTATTCGGAACTCGTGTCGCGTCTGTCGTTTTTGTCGTGTTGAAATCACAGAAGCTGTCAAATTTTGTTATTTGCATCGCGCCGTTCGCGTCGCGTCTTTCGCGTTGTTGTAAATCCACCACCAGAGCGGGAGAAAATTGTGACTAGAGGAATTGGAGTGATGATTTGGGTAGAAGGCGGGAATCCTGAAAACTGCTAGGAGAAGGGGAATGGGGAGGATGGTGTTGGTGGTCGAGTTGCACCCCCACTTCAACGCCGGGATTGATTAGTTGACAAGGAACTACCATCCCAGAGCGCCCGAGGGTGTAACGACACATTTTCCCGCTCGTTGCCGTCAGGGGAGTGTGGTGGCCAGGAAGCGTTGTGGTGGGGGGGTGTAGCAGAACGGAAAAACAAACGCAGAAGAGGATTGTCAGAGAAGTTCCCGGACCCCACTCATCCTCTTCTCACTTCCTATTTTCTCTCGCCACAAAAATACGCACTTTAAGAGGGCTTGGTACATAATTCAGAGCAGAAAACATCAGTTAAAACTTTATGTTTCTGGAAGCCAATTATCAAAACATAAAAAAAATACAAACAACCTTTAGACAACATTACCAACAAAGAAATATTTTGGAGATACGCCACTGCAGCAAATGGTGTGTCACAGGTAACCATAGAATACACACAAACACACTGTCAAAAATGTCCGTAAATCAACGGAAATATTTACAGAAAAGTACTGTAATTGTGTGGAAGTGGGTTCCGTATTTTTTTTTTTTTACGGATGTTAGTCCGTATTGCCAGTTTACCGATGTTTAACCGTAACTTTCTATAAATTCATGGAAATATGTTTCTACAGTTTTAAAGCATATTTCAATGTGTTTCTTAAAATAATTCTGGTATTAAAGATCACTATGACGCCTAGAGTCAATGTGCATGCACACTGGTGCGAAACGAAGAGAAGAGATGCGGAGCGACGAGCAATACAGCCAAGGACTCGTATGGCGCATGGGCAAAGGGCTGGACAGCCCTGTGACTGAAGTGTTCCGAGGAGGCCACATACATCTTCTATTTTCCTCGCTTCACCTATCCTGCAGTGGGCGGCCACACGTGTCACTACATGGAACTTATCACAACTGAAAAAATCACACCTCTTATCTGCGTTTCGCATTAGCGGGTAGGTACATTTAAATTTTTTATATATACAGTAAAATCTTCTTCTCATAATGGTACTGATGAAGTTCTGTAAAACCAGGACGCCAAAAACAAAATTAGTCTCTCATAAAAATGGTTTCTTACCACTGCACGGAACTTGCTCATGGACTATCTTCTCACTGTGGTACATTGCTTAGAGCGTCTGCCTGGTAATCTCAACGTTGTGGGTTCAAATCCTGGCAAATTCTAGAAAGTTTAAGAGGTACTAAATAGTATGACAAGGTCTCGATAAAACTTAACAAGTATGATTATTTAGTATTCCTGGAAATTCAAGTGCCAGTAATTTAAAGGAGTTCAATTTTTTTTTTAGGATTTCGTTATCAATCGAAACCGAGTGTCCGTTATTTTACGAAACTTTCTGGATAATTTTATGCCTGTTCTTTTCTGTAATTTCACAGAAATGTTTTCTAACAGTGCAGAGAAGTAAATAAACAATATAACTTTGTTTGCAACTGGTAAACAAACGTGAACATAAACAATTACGCAAGGAATTTAGTCGCAGTAGTAATACCTCGAGGGAAGCGAAAAAAACAGTAACTATGGACAGTAAGATAATGTGTTCGTCTGTTTCATTCATTGTCTTACTGAGCACAGTTACTGTTTTAGTTGTTTTCATTCGCTTTCCTCAATGTGTCTGTGTTTCTGCTGTGACTTCTACATCCAGTTTTTAGTCTTTCGTTTTATTTTGTCTGTTTGTTTTAATTATTTTTGTCTGTTGTTTCGTACTTACTAACCGAATTACTGTTGTGGAATATCTGGTTTGTATTTCTGGTGCTTGGACGCTTGTTTGTGTTATTTTCTTGTATATCACTGACTGACATCCCCGTGGAATTGTCTTCATATGTTTACCTTTGTTTGCCAGTTGCAAACAAAGTAATTTTGTTTGTTAACTTGTCTGTTCGTTTGTGTGTATTCTCTGGTTTTTTTGAGACACACCATTTGCTGCAATGGCGTATGTCCAAAATACTTCTTCAGTTTGTAACTTGCCCCCATTGCTAGAATCGTTCAAAAATAACTATAAACAATATGTTTATCCAACTTTCTGAGCAAATATTTTTGTCATGTAACGTAATTCTGAAGAATAATCTCTTGACACCGAAACCATGTACATTTAATTGCGGCGCATGTGATCACGCTTAACAAATGCGTCATTCTAGGTTAAAAATGTGCTCAAAAAGTTGGCTTGCATAATTATATATGGTTGTTGTTTTGTAATTTTATTTCCGTATTTACTTCCGAAAACATGTAAGTTTCAATTAAAGTTTTAGCGTTTAATTATGTGTACATAACTCTCACGCAACCTCTAAGTTTACTTATGACTGATTCCCAGCACATCCTCAAGGAAAATAACAAACAACCTCGTGATAATGCAGTTCAAGTGAAAGTTCGAATGAATGTGTGCGATTTATATATTATCTTCGACAGCGAGGTTGTTAAGAACAATTAAGTTCTCTTCACAATGAAGTTAACATGGAGCTGTTTACGTTATCCTTGCGTTACAGTTTTGTTCAGACATCGATAGCACTGCTGTATTTTCACACTGAATTAAGAGCTACGCAACGTTACCAATTCTGAAGTTGATTCAACTTGAACTTTGACGCGAAGTTCAAACGTATTACTACAGCCAATCAGAAGAGGCGTTGTTCTTTTGTTGGCTAAACCCCAGAGAGGTATCAAAGAAAGATTCAAATTTTTTAGTGCGATGAAAGTGAAGAGATTTTGGTTAGCGCTTAACATATACGTCTTCAACGTTGTTGAAGGGTGACATGAAGTGAGTATGGAGCAGCGCCGGAATTAGTAGGCAGGGGAAACGGGAGCTTCAGAAAGAACATACAAATGGTTCCAGGATTATCTTAATATCCGCGAACTGCAGGTAGAATTAGAGACTGCAACAGGCACGTTAAATTCAAAAGAATGGTTTGTATAGTCCGGTGTACCTCCACATAGTATATCGGCTTCAATTGTTTTCTCTTTATACGTTGAAGAATTGCCGAAGTATTTCAATCACTTAACCTGCCATCAATATGCTGACGACACCCAGGTACGTATCGAGACTGGTAACAGAGAATTCCAGGACACAATAAGACAAATTAATGAAGATCACGAGCGGCTTCTTGCGTGGTGAATTAATAATAAATTAAAGCTCAATGTAGGTAAATGTAAATATACGACAATTGGGACTAGCAAAATTCTAACGAAAATTAATACTGACCATAAATTTAAAATTAAAGGAATTGTTATTCCCAAATGCGAAAATTATTGTAACCTTGGAATTGTTTTCATTCAAAATTTCTCTTGGAACAAACATTTCTCCTCTCTCCTTCAAACCGGCTACCACAAATTTAAGCATCTTCCTTCTCTGAAACTCAAGTTTCGTGATAGTATTGTTTTATCCTCTTTCAACTACTGCTTTGGCCTTTTCTGTAGCATAGACAAATATTTGCAATACAGAGTCCAAAAACTACAAATGCAAGCGTTAGGTATATTTATAATCTAAAACTAAGAGACTACATCACAGAACCTTTAATTAAAACCGGCTGGCTGAACACTGAAAACAGACAAAAATTTAACTTTGCCACACAACTTAAATCAATTCTCCCCAATAACACTCCAAATTCTTAACATTTAAACTACTACAGTAAAACTCTGTCCATTCGTACATACCAGACATAAAATTAACTCCCAAATACCACCTCACAACAGTACACCACTTAAGCGATCAGCTGCATAGCGAGTCGTGTCTGGAACTAGTTACCCGCCAACTAAAAAAAACTGGATCGTTAATATTTAAGAAAAAATACAAAGGGCTCATACTGATACGCCAAAACCAAAACAAACAAAAAAATTCGAAAAGAAATAAAAAAATTATATGAAAATGACAGAAGACTAATACAGCAAATATAACATTTATCACTATTTGTAAAATCTTCATTTATTTGTAAATCAGGCTTAGCTTAACTTTCTATATTAATAACTTTTGTAACTTAGCTTGTTCTAATAAATGTGTTTTTTTCCTACTGTATGTCATCTACAATATGCACGAAAAATTGTAAAAAGGCCGTCGTGCTAAATTTTGCTCGTATAAAAATAAATAAATAAATAAAAACCAGGGACATTGCCCGGCACGATTCCCGCATTCGAAAATCCGGGTACCAACCATAGATCGCCTTGTTAGGAGGTGAGTGCTCTAGCCACTGCGCCAGCCACGATGGAAGTTGAAATTTTGATTTCGGGTTTACGTGAACACACGTGTTTATACGACAAGAAATCGAAATAATTCATGAAAATACAAATCAAATGCAGCACTGCGAGCACAAATTGTCGTGAATTTGGGTGTTACACGTGAGATTAGATTTTGTGCATGTGTATTCTTAGTAGAATACTTACGTAATCACATATTACAACAAGAATTTCGGTATACACGTATTTGTCGTTTTATTATACATGTGCAGCGCGATAAGATGTAACTTACATCCTTGGTAAGTCTGTTGAAACCTGTTTCATTATTTCCATATCAGTATTCGCCTGTCAACAGTTTACCACCTCGAACCTGTACCTCAACTTCCTGAAGACGCACATTCCTTAACTTCGATGTTAAATGTCGAAGAAATTCCACGAAAATGTTTTCTGTTAAGATAACGCACAGTTAAATAAACGCTCCATGTCAAATTTTGTGTCAGCTTTGACACACAACTTTACACAAGGGCAGAGACTGAGAAAGAAATCCGCCAAGGTCTCTGCTAAGATACCTTCCCAGAATTCACCTGGATATATTTCGTCAAACCATGCCAAACCAAAACAGGCTTGCCGGAGCCAGGTATCGAACCCGTGTCCTCCGGAATTCAAGTCCAGGGTCTCGAGAAAGATGAAGCGCCCAAACAGTGAATTTTAAAGAATGGTTTTCTGACTTATTGTAGACAATCCGTAGATGAGTGAGTGAGAGAGATATTTTGGTCAGCGCTCAGCATCGAGGTCTTTAGCGCTGGTGAGTGGTGACATGAAGTGAGTATGGAGCAGCTCCGGAATGAAAGGGCGGGGAAACTCGAGATCTCCGAGAAAACCCGCCGACCAGCGGCATCGTCCGGTACATGCGAAAATCCGGTGACCAGGCCCGCTGGAAATCGAACCCGGATCGCCTTGGTGGGAGGCGAATGATCTGATCATTCCGCCACCGCGGCCCCTGACAATCTGTACCTAATAAAGAGCCAGTTTCTTACGATGTTACATGGTTACTTGCTTTCTTATTTTTGGAGCACTGGCTGAAGATGAGAAAAAAATTATTATTATTTCCTTTCTGAAGTCAGTGCACCAAAAAAATAAGAAAATCTGTGACTATGTAATAATGTAAGAAGGCGTATCAAAGTATCATCTACGCATTATTGTGCACTGATTGTTGATAGTAAAAAAAACTTCACAAAAATTGTGAAAATTCACTGCATTATCACTCTGTTATGATACGGTCAAGCGGGCCGGACAGAGAGAGGTTCAGGCAGCAATTAGGCCAGCATTAGGAAACCACGGAAGACAGTCACTCACCTCACCCCCTCGTAGTGTCGCAATATTGAGGACAAGCGCGCCGATATAACGTCTTGTTATTAAGTAAACCAGGTCTGTCGCCCGACATCACTCGTCCTGTAAACAGCAGTCCAGCTCTCCTCTGGGGCTCGGGGGTCGAGACCCGGCGAGGGCGTGCACGTCCGTCGATGCCGTCTACCTCATCAATCCAACTTTCGGTAAAGTCGTCAGATCTAGTAAGGTGGCAACCACACTCCACTTAATTTAATGTGTTAATATCTCAGTAATATTGCGCTCCCCTTATAAATTAGTGCAATGCATAGAGACATGCAAAATTCGCGTTATTTTCTGACAGCTAACTAGACTCCAAGTGACTATAGGCTTTTTCGACGCCTCCCGCTGGCCGATATTGTCGTGACTTGCCACGGAGAATGTTTACATGGTAGAGAGGCCAGTCTTTGTAAAGTCGTAACACACTTAAATGACAACACACATAAGCTCGTGGCCAACTGAATCGCAGATTAGGCTCTGTTATACATAGGAAATTGAAGTTTAGTCTGCTACCAAATTATAACGCGAATTTTGCGTGTCTCTAGAACCTTTTTTGCATTCCGAGTACCTGCCGTTCTAATAAATAACTGTAACTGCTTAAAGTCATTTAACCCGAAATAACCACCTTAATAAAACACACAGTGTAGCAGCCATCTAAATAACACCCATTTAATAATATCTTTGTAACACTGGCAAACATCTTAAACGAACCTCATTAACAATAATACTCACTTTTTAACATCCCCATTCCCCTTGACGTTGTGCAACACTTCGCTTGGTAAAATATGTGTGTTTAAAATTGTTTAACTTGTTAGTTCCATATTATATAGTTTCTGTTCGGTGAGTTGCTAACACTTATACTTGTCATACGTGCTGTAATTTTGTTAGTATAATATTACCACGCTTTTGCTTCTCAGTCATTGGTAAGTTTACGTAAAGTATCAGCAAACCAGAGCTGAGAGCTGGTCGCATTTGAGCTCTGTGTAACGTGGTAATATTGTAAAGACAATGCGTGACCTTCATATTAAGTGCGTCGCCTACTACTATTTTCAAAAATATTTGCAATGTGTTCGTAAATACATTTTTTTTGTTTTGAAAACTATTTCATTTGCGCCTAGTTTGCCAACGTAAGTAAAGAAAACACTTTGGTAGAGGACGGAATGTCATTGTTAAGACACCGCGTTCATTAAAGACACTTTCTAAATCCTTCAACACAGCTAAAAATAGCATTTTCAGACTACTTTACCTCAAAACGTACTAACTGTGTGTAGGCAAAGCTCAGATATAAACGTGCTCTGAACTTTGCTCCAGTCAAGTAGTATGATCACAGCTTAGAGATCTAGGGTAAATATGTATCAGCGGAAATCTTGCAAGTTAGTTCAGCGCTTGACTTTGTGGCGATGCGGCGTTTGTTGCGTGCTTCAAATTCGACGTTACAGATCTGTCACTTCTGAACCTCTATCACGCAGGCAGGCAGACGGCGCCAATAAGCTAGTGGATCGGACGCGTGAGACGTGATGTATAGCGTGATACGGAAAGTAAATTTTCTTGTGTTACTATTAAAATAGTTTCCAATGCGTTTATCTCCTAAAAGAATACACACTTGAAACGGTGTCCCTAAGATTTGATAATTGCCGTCCGCTTATTAAAAACATGATTTCCAAGCTCCTCAAAAGTGCTAAAAATTACTTTTTAACGTTGCTGTAGCCGAGAAAATATCGATCGTAATCGTAAACTAAGACATAGAAACCTGCATTGGACATTGCCAGGGCCTTCGCTTGAAGTTCTATTGAAAATTCAACGAAAACACTGCACGCTAGTTTAGTCCTTCGCGCCTAGAGGCGATGTGGTGTTAAATGGACGTGTTATGTTCGACTTATCGCCTTCCCCGTTTCCGTGCCTCAACCGTAAAGGGAAAGTCCACTAACTCTTAAGGTAATCGTCTGGATGGTCGTGTTTTTAGCGTCCGAGGACCTTAAGAACTGAAGTGATAAGGATGACCAAGGCAAGCGCGTCACGGATCATCCTAACCTCTATACAGGGTGAGTCGGGAGGAAAGGTACATGCTTTGAGGGGTGATAGTACTGGTGATAGTACTGGTGATTCTGAACAAAATGTTTCTAATAAACATATGCCCTTTTATTAACCGTTTCAGAGAAACCTAATGAAAACAACAAGGAGCGGGAAATGTGCAGATAAATCACGATACTGTTATCGTATGTTTGGTTTAATTGTGTACATTTCCACACGGTGTGGGGTTGTCTTAAAAGCGAAGTCTACACGCGCAGGGTGGACACAAGAGAGGAACTTCTCGCTCGTATTTACCATGTTTGTGCTCAAGTAAAGCAATGTACTAATGAGTTCAGATCAGCAACACAGCAGCTGTCTATCAGAGCAGCAA
Organism: Medauroidea extradentata; assembly: GCA_003012365.1. Classification (NCBI taxonomy): domain Eukaryota; kingdom Metazoa; phylum Arthropoda; class Insecta; order Phasmatodea; family Phasmatidae; genus Medauroidea; species Medauroidea extradentata. The sequence continues at coordinate 69,602 of PNEQ01006862.1, forward strand.
AATGCACTGAAGTTGGTGGTGGAGTGTTTGAACATGTTTTGTGTGGAAATGTTTACATACAAGCATTCATGTCTTCACATAGCTTGAGTACGTATGTGACTGAGTTGGTCAACTTTCGATTTCTTACATACGTACGCTAAGTGGTGGTTGTAAATCCAGCTTAAAATTTGCTGCAAGATTGTAAGAGTAAATGTAATAGTAATGATGTTTATTCAAATATGTCCTCTTCTTGTCGTAAATTGTTTTAGATATTTCGCTCCAAATCTATTAACGTGCCGACATATTGCACTAACAAAAACAACTTTCCCGCGTATCTAAATGTTATTCTGTTATGAATACAATCCCGATAATCTTACGTATTTGCATACGTACGCTAAGACTTGGTTGGATCCGGCTTTACTTGTACTATTCTGGTCATCATATAACGGGCGCGCGTTCAAATTCCTGTCAGTCCAAACATATTTCTAATTAAATAGATGTAACACACATAGAATGCCTGGACGATGATCTCGAGAGGGGTCAAAGTACGTGCTACGTTGCCACATTGTGCACGAAATATCATCATACGTCATTCCTCCAAACACATTTTCGTCTCCAATTCCGCACACGGTTTACGTGGTGTGCTTCTCACACGCCATGTTCAGGACTTCCTGTATACATTAATTTTAGCACAAGGAGAATAAAATCGCATTAATTAAGTGACATCACCTCGTTATGAATGTACAAAGAGGGTAAAGTCGCAGTGGAGTGAGTTACGTATTTGGTTCGCTTAAATGAGTCGTGCAGTGGAAATGTGTTTTAAATTCATCACTAGGGCCACGATTTTGTCGCGAAAATATTTTTTTTCCCACTTTGTTTCACTGTCTGACGTGCACATCGGCAGCTAAGCTTCATGGTTATTGGCAGCGTGTCGTGGAAGAACAGGTCTGGACACTTGCCTGGAAACTTGACCCCGTTGTTGTTTGGCTGTAGTTCACTAAGTTCACGATAATGTTGTGTTTTATTGGCGCTGCGGTTAGGGCGATCGGACCCAAACTCCGCCCACGTCCCTCTCACTAAGATAAACAATTTATCAAAACGTACTGTTTATCAATTTATGAAATACTTCCTTCGCTCAAATATTTCAGAAAATGCTCCAACTATCTTTACTTACTTTATAATGTTAACAATGGTAAAAAGTGGCCTGAGTTAAGAGTCTGACCGCCCGGATTACAGCGCTAAAAAGTACGACATTCTCGGTAACTTGACGAACTACAGCCAAACAACAAGGGGGTCAAGCAAAATACATTGGTAGATAGACGAGTATCCAGACCTGTTTTTCTACGATCGTTGTTCAGATACGTGATTTAACTGCACCAGTCAGATTAAGATTATTGTGTCTCAGCACGTCTGTGATTTGCCAAGGCAAGTGAGAGTAGAATCATCCACTCACAGACGATGTAGCAGACCTGCAGAAGTGCACACAGCGCATTGAAACCAAATGTTGCACAAATACTTACGTCATAAAATCGTGGCTCTACTCATCAATACGAGAGCGTGATGTTTTTTTTTTATCTTGGTGACTGAGAAGTCGTCCAAATAGCCACAAAAATATCTGCAACGCAGTCTTATTTTTGAGGAAAGTTTCCACTTCCTTACGCCAGGGCTTATCTCGTGCTTGAGACCAGCGATAAAAGAACCACGCACGGAGCACACAACCGAATATCTGGCCAGTGATGATTTATGACACTGAAGTGTTCCCTGGAACGAAATAATCCTAAAGAATTAAGGCGGCCGCCTACCTCACGCTTCAAATGCGTTGCAATGTGTTCGTAAACAGGTTTTTTCTACGAAAATATTCTACGTGTGGCCATTGTGCGAACGTACAAAAGGAAATCAAATTTCAGACAAGGTCGGAAATTCATTGAATATGTTTCGATACATACATACCTATCGATACACAAACGTAAAAATCTAACCTCTATCAATTTTTAAGTATCGTATTATCGGTATTACGATATTATCAAAACCACCCACGTTTCGATATTGATATATATTGTCAGAAACAAATATATCAAAATTTACGAGATAATCAATCTTGCTATCATAGAAATTGGCGATACCGAAACTGACATTACTATGAAATTGTCGTAACGATATCATTGAAATTAGGAAAGGACAATATGACGGCTGTTAGCAAAGAAATCCGAACAATACTAAGAATCAAACAGCGATATTTATGAAGCACTCCCTATGTTATTTGATAAACGTAACAAATTGATTCAAATCTATATTTCAGAGTTCTGAGTGAAGATAGAATATTTACAACGATAGGTCATCAACAAATGTAATTATGGCAGTGCCAAATGGTGGAGGTTTGCAGGAAGTCTTAAGGGTTGGATGAAATGGGTGGGAAGGGGGTGTATTTGGAGTGGAGTAGTGGGGTGTCAATTATTGGGGGGGGGGTAAGTGTGATGTAAAATTATATATTTACACATGAACATGTTAGGTTGTCAAGTGAAAGAAGCAGTAGTAGGATGCTCTCTGCCATTTGTTTAAATTGTTCACTCGACGAGTTTCGAACAGCGGGCCTCTTACATGTAAGTCATTTTCGCATAAATATTTTATTACTTTTAATGAAAATGTTTATTAATTTTGTTACAATATTTTTTTAAAATTTTATTTTAGGAATTGTAAACAATTAAATAATTTAAAGTCATGTTCGGCTCCATGTGAAAACAACTGTACAGGTTTGACACGGCAGCCTTCATGTACACAATTCACTAAAATGGCTGAACGAATTGTTTTTTTATTATTATTTTTGAAATTGTTTAAATTTGTCCTCGGGGACTATCTCAAGGTCAAGGGTCAAACAAATTCAACATGACGTCCGGAAAGTCGTGACGTCACAGAATGGCGAAAAACCCACCTAATCCACTTCTGGACTCTGTCCCAATGTCCTATAAATGTATTGATCATATTAGAGCACAGCTCTTTTCACGCGACCCTCCACCTCGTCATGGCAGTTCGTCGCGTCGTACAAGGGGACATGCACTTTTTACCGCCGACATGCACCACAATGAATTGACAGTTCGCTTGGCTATAAGCTTGGTATCGTCTTAATCAGGAGGGTTGCCACTATTTGCTGAACATAAAATATATAACTATGGGACAGGATTTCTAATGACTAGACATACATAAACTGTGCTCCATTTACAGGAATCGTATCCCCAAAATGAAAAAAAAAAAAAAAAAAAAAAAAAAAAAAAAAAAAAAAAAACATAACAAAAACACTGAAACGTGTGCGATATTCAGGTCTGGATAATATGTAGTTCCTGGATAATAGATAGTTTAATTACTCAAATACTATAAAATAGAAATCGGGAACTAGCAATCACGAAATAACAAAAAAAGTAAACTATTCGGGTTCTCAAATAGCAATTTACTAAAACTTTCATAATTGAAGCCTAAATTATTTCAGGAAACATCTTCAATATAAACAATTTACAGCGCGTCGGAACAGATAACCCTCAGTTAAAAACACAGCAACAAATAGTAGCATAATCTTCAATTACACGATTTATCAAAACAGGTAAACATTTTAATAAACTTCCGAACTTTAATGAAACAATTCTATAACAAATAACTTCTTGATAAAACCAGTTAAATAATTACCAATCAACACACGACAACAAAACAGCTATTGAACAACGAAAGTTGCTTGTACCGCGAGGAATTAATAAATAAAAATAATAATAATTTGGCAAAACACAGACTCACTATTTAAACAGCCAAATTCAGCTACTGCACAAGTTTCTCGACAAATAGACGTCAATAAAATCTATTCATAAATCTTCAAATACCAAAACGACATAACAATATACTTAAACGACATATTTTACTATATGAATGGCGCTGCGTACAGCAATTTTCATCACCATGTTTTCATTTTTATAATTGTACCAGCATTTTTTTCTTCTTTTAGATACGAAATGTGATTAAATTTTGCTGTCATAAAAATTAATTATCTCCCATAGTTTTTGCGTAACGGATCGTAAAAGATAAAATTTGCATGTTTCCGTTTTAAGGACGACACTAAAGCCAACTAACTTACCAAACGGAATAAATCACAGTGAATAACGACGTTGTAGGCTACGAGTTCATAAAATAAAATATTTTTGTAATTTTTATTTTAAATTTCAGAATTTTTATTAAAATACAAAAAGTTTTCATTCTGTAATTTTTTGTACATAAAATTGTAGCCTGCAACGTCTTTATCCACTGTGAAATTTTTTCAGTTTGGTACGTCAGTTGGTTTTAGTGCAGTCCTTAAAACGGAAACATGCAAATTTTGAATTTAGCGAACTATTAGACACGCGAAAACTACGAGGGATAAAAGAATGTCATTAGAGCAAAATTTAGTCACATTTTGTGTATTAAATAAGAGAAAAAATATCTGCAACAAATAAAAATTAAAAACATGGCGATGAAAATTGCTGTATATCGCGCCGTTAATCCCTCATAGAAACAAATAAGACTTTAGTAAATTCACGTCAATAAAATCTTACAGTCTCTCCACTTAAGGGGCTTCCCTACCTCCGTTTCAAGTGTGTTGCAACGAGTTGTGGCTATTCTTTTTTGATAAAATATTTAACGCGCGTTATATTTGTATATCAACCAAAAGAACACACACATCAAACTATGTCGCTATAGTTTCAAAAATTCGGCACGTGTATTAGAAACATAATTTTCGGACCCCTCAAAATGCAAAAAGTCGGTTTTCCAGATTGCCGTATCTGGATAAAAAACAACCGGATTCGAAAAATCAACTATAGAAACCAGCGTTAGATTTTGACTGCCCACAAATAAAATGACGTGGTCACCGCTTAATGTCCCACAGGAAAAAGTATAATAGTAAAGCCGTGGACGTCAGCTGAGTGGCTTGCGCGGAGAGGCGATAATGTACTACATACGCCGTTTAGCGACACTCTTACCGCTACAGCCTCACACACACAAACACAGCCTATCTAGGGAGGCCTCTTAATAATAACGTGTACTGCAATATTTCATTAAACTAACAAATTTTGTCATTAACGACGCAAATTATCACACACTGACAACAGTATACAAATTAAATTCTAAACACGTTGTCGACGGGACGAGTGACCAATGTAAAATAAAAACACGGACCTGCATTTAGGTCAAAAAAATTTTAGAGAGGATTGTACTCAGCCTTCTAAATCGTCGACACTGCTCCATGCTCCTCCAACCTGCTGGTCGACTTGTAACACATCAAAGTTCTTTCTACAAACACGTCTACATCGTATTTTGGCTCGACACAGAAGAGATGTCTTCACCCCAGCCTGGCTCAACGCAGAAGAGAGAGCGATCAACGAGCTATCGAACGCCACGCGACAACGAAGTCTCCCGAGTGTACACTACTATATCCGCCGTATAAAGTTGATAATTTTAGAAAATAACTGTTAAGAGTGCATGGGATAGGTGATTCGGAATAAAGTGAGCACTCAAAAAAGCCCTGATTAATTTCTATTTTCAGCCAGTTTATATCTTTCCGTTGCATGTAAACATCAACATTGCCACGTGCTTTTATTTACATAGTCTTGTACAATGTTTACATTTACGTTACAGTGCTCTGATAAATTTTAGCTAAAATATGTACTCATTAAATGCACGGGTTCTGAATATATGCTACACTCAGTAGTAATATTAGTTATAAATACATGCAAGTCAACGTCTTATAACACTGGTTTCTCTGCGTCTACTCGAACGGCGCTATTACCGTTACGAATCTCGTAAATGCAAACACAGTATAATCGAACTTTTAAATTAAAACCGCCACTAAAAACACACACGAAACACGCAACTCAAGAATTCAAGTTCCGTTCAGCATACTGTAATGAACGACGACGACGCACGTAAAGAGAAACAGTAAATAACGTATTTTCTTAATGTGTGAAACAGGGGGGGGGAATGCTGTTTCTATTTCCAGATACTCAGGCTGGCGATCATAAAACATAACAACTTACATTACTAATGACTTCACATACTTTAGCAATGATATTCATGAACAGTCACTTATAATTCTTTTATATGTGTTTATCAGAAACCGATATTCATTACATAACGGACAAACAAACTGAATGACGCAATTCGCCTCCAAGCGGCGAAAACCTAACTCTGATGCCATCCGTCGGTGAAATTTTAAACTACCTCGTAGCGCAAAGAGTTAGCGGCATGTGCCAACGATAATCGACTCGGTTGCGTCGCTTTATGCTGCCGCTAATTAAATAAAATTGTACAGTCGGTAGGTATGTCAGTAAGAACTTAAATAAATATTTTAAAGTATATTAAATACAGAGAGGTCGTTTGCAATTGATGTTGTTTCACTAATGCTGTATTCAAATAAGAAAATACACGGGACTACATGCAGTTATTCGCTACAAACCATACAAACAATAATGTAACTGTTGTTAATGTTGGCTTGTATGCAGTAACGGCTAGTGATTTTTTTCAAAGGTTAAATTTTTTGTGTTCACTTTATTCCGAAAGGCCTATAGATAAATGTACACTGAAAACATCAATTTTTTCTGCGCTTTTTTCGAAGCCAATATGGATAAAATACTCAATGACAATCCTAGATAATGGTATTTGCCAACTTTATGAGCAAATATTTATCCAGAATTACTAATTAGTTACGCGTGATCTCTTGCGCCGCAGATAAATGCACGAGGTTCCGGCGTCAGAGATTGTGCCTCAGAAGTTCGTAGCACCGGGAACAATTTTGTTTAAAACGTTGGCTAAAACATTGTCTAGGATTGCTACTGTTTAATTTTCGCAAATTGGCTTTAGAGAAACCTACAGTTATAGATTAATGCTTTTAGCGTTGAATTAAGTACCACGCCCTCTTAAAGTAGTGGTTTCGAAAAAAAAAATTTAACGCAAATTACTACATATATCAAAAATTCATTCTGGCAGTTTTAACACTTAATATATCGCCGTTTGTATCTGAATTTTTCTGTTGCAATACACCAAACTGATGTTTAGAACTGAGCCCCTGATATAGCACATATTTTGCTGTCAAAATAAGCCAAAACGAAGCAAAATAATTTTTTTCTGGCAAACGGTACATTATTTAAAAAAAAAAACGTCCTTGCAAGATTGTGTATCGTCTGACTATACACAGTGTAAACTTTTTTCAGAGCATTTGGTTAAAAAATATTCGAGTTATTGGCAATTGTTTGAAGTAAATGAAAGATCATGGCCTTAAAAAAATTACAACGAATACTTGCGTTATTACCATTACAACTACGGAAGCAAATGAAAAATCGGTTAGGTGAGATAAGTACATAAATAAATTTTTTATTGTTACGCGTCCGCGAATATCGAAATTGTTCGTAATAAATGTTTCAAAAATGAGTTAAACCCGTATGTTATACGATAGTTGGAGGATGGCTGGGTTCGCATTGATGTCGTAGAAATAATTATTCTGTAAGCTATATTATGAACAGCTGTTTAAATATTGAATATCGTTTAATGGAATATGTACATAATGTGATCATTTTTAGGAAATGAAATAAAATGTAGCCTATACTTACATTTAGTATACATTACAATATTTTAGAGGTGACGTAGTTAGAGGCGGCGGATGAACAATGTACGTCGGCTTGCAGTGCAGCTGTCTGCTTGATGATGTTACTGTTGACTTTTGGCGGAAGGATAGTTTGAGTGGAAACATATCCAAGCAAGAAACAGGACTTCCAGAAAGTTACCGTACGGCAGGTATACTTGGTAATGTCTGCGAAAACTATCACAACTGTACTCGTGTGTCTGGAGAAACGTCACATCTGTTCTCATCAAAGGGCACCTACTATTATCGTCCGGGTTAGTTTAGTTAATTCATTTTTTGTCTTGTCAACGATCATCTCTGTTGCAGTGTTCGTTTGTGTTGGCCTCGTTGTTTTCCGTCCATCACTATCGCCATTGTCATGCATCTTGTTCGGTCCTTATATGTTCAATTTTCCTTTTTCGTTTTCTTACCCCCTACTATATAACGATTATATTCCTATTTCGAAATTATTTGTATGTTCGTTGACAAACCTATTCCTAGCTTCTTATCATTGTTTCTTTAGTACTTTTTGTTGCTTATTGTCTCGTGTTTGCTCATTTTATGGTACTGTAGGTTTTCTGCGGTTCAATAAAATCTCTTGCAATAGCGCGTATCTAACAAAACCATTCAGTTCGACAACCTCCTCTCCCCACCGAGTATCAACAAACTCGATACAGCAAAGCACACAGCACCGCACTTTTCTACAGAGAACCAACCGTAGAACGGAGGGATTCAGTGACCATACAGACTGCAGCCGTCAAGGCAGAACAATTAAGCCGCGTATACACTTGCGAGCCGAGCGGACCATGAGGCGCTCACACAGCCAAATTCGTTAGTGTACACGGGAGTTGTGAGTGCACTCGGAGCAGTCAGTGAGTCGCTCATACCCTGAGCCACCACGAGTGGTTTTCATGCGAGCACAAAGACACGCTCAGTGACTGTGAGGATGGCAAAGCAGACAGTCTTGTTCTTACGGCATCGTCACACGAACTAATACTGCTCGCGAGCACTTGCGGCTCGAGCAGTGCTCACTGGAGGCTCGCGCAAATAACATTCTCACGAGAGGCTCATGAGCTGCTCAGCTCATGCTCAGCTCACAAGTGTATGCGCGCCTTGAGAGGGCGTGGCACATAATTCAATGCTAAAAGCATTAATATATTACTGTAGGTTTCTTGAAGCCAATTTGCGGAAATTAAACAGTAGATTTTGGCAACGTTTTAAACAAAATTATTTCCAGTTTTACGAACTTCTGAGGCACAATATCCGACGCCGAAACCTCGAGCATTTAACTCATAAAGTTGGCAAATTCCATTATTTAGGAGTGTCGTTGAGTATTTTATCCACATTGGCTTCGAAAAAAAGTGTAGGAATCAAGCATGTTTTCAGCGTTTATTTATCTACCACGCTCTCTTAAGAGTGCGTGGTAGATAAATAAATGCTGAAAACAGTGAATGAGTAAATATTTATCCAGAATTACTAATTCGTTACGCGTGATCTCTTGCACCGCAGTTAAATGCACGAAGTTTCAGCGTCAGAGATTGTGCCTCAGAAGTTCGTAACACTGGAAATTTGTTTAATACGTTGGCTAAAACTATTGTCTAGGATTGCTATTGTTTATTTTTCGCAAATTGGCATCAAAAACCTACAGTTATAGACTAATGCTTTTAGCGTTGAATTATATTCCACGCCCTAAGAGGTTGCTTAAGTTATACTTGTATTTAAAAAGAAAATGTGTTTCCTTATGCTAGAGTTTGGCACAGGTAAAAAGTTTTGCTGGTTGTTGAGATTCTATCGCTAAATAGTCTAATAAAACGCGAGACTGTAGTAAAATTTATTTAACTAGGTTCGGCAAAGAGAAAAGTAATTTATTTAAATTTTGAAGTGAAAAACAAACCAATTTCGTCTTTTAAATCATCAACTTCGTGTAACCTTACGTGCACGATCAAATTTTGTATCAATTATCTTTGAAATTTATTGGATTTAGTTTCTTAAATGTCATGTGATGCCATGCTGACGTCATAACCGAGGCAGTTTTGTCTTTTAATTTATTTAATGTCATGAATTTCATCAAAGATTTTCGTTTCGAACATGTTTGAAATTTTCTTGAATCAAAATATTTAAGAATATAAAATAGGTTTTCCGAACATTATTAATTCAATTAATGTACTAATTGTATTCTGTGTGTGAAATATATAATATTTAAAATAATTACGAGAATTATTATTTTAAAATAATATAAACAAAAAAATAAGAAATTTTGCTTTGTCTAAACCAATTATTTTTGTGTCGTGCAGGGTTAGTAGGTAATTATAAAAGAGTACATTATTTACTGTGTGCGTTGTTTGTTTATAAATTGTGTGATAACTTTTCAAGTGGTACCTTCAACGTTTATTGAATCAAATTTCTTGAATCGTTATGTTACTCAATAGATTGAATCCTACAAATGGAATTGAATAAATATTTGATCGCGTGAAATGGCCTTTACCGATATCAACGCAACAAGCAGCATAAATTGTCCGTGTGCCTAACTTTTAACTTAACTTTTCTGACATGTAGCAGAATTAACCTTAGAACAATCACTGTGGCGGCATACCACCTCCACCCCCTCCACCTATTCAGTCTATTTATTTGTGCACATCTCAGTGACCTTGTCCGCCCCAGTCTGGAAGGTTGGCAGGGTTTACTACCCCGCATTCACGAGTGCTCTACGTGTTACACTACCCACAAAAGAGACGTGACTACTCTTATATAACTGCCAAAACACAATACTAAATTTAAGTATCAACACTAAATGGCCTCAAAACAAAAACAAACGTCAAAAACACAACATAAACTAACTCAATTAAAAAATTAAAGAATTCATTTCCAAATTAAAAGAAAATAACCAAAAACTAACCTGTATCCTAAACAAATAATTTCACCGTAACAATGTTATGCATGCTAAAAACATACCATAGAAGGATAATGTAACGTCCACGAAACTAATATTATTCACTACAAATATAAAATTATGAAATTTTATATTTGAACAGCCATAAAGGCGCGGTCTACTGCAATTTCCATCACCTTGTTTTTATTTTTATATTTGTACAAGTTATTTTTTTCTTGTTTTAGACACAAAATGTGACAAAATTTTCCTATTATACAAATTTTTTTATCTTCGATGGTTTTTGCGTAATGGTCTGTTAAAGCCAAAATTTGCATGTTTCCGTTTTAATGACGACACTAAAACCAACTCACTTACCAAACTGAAAAAAATTATCAGTGAATGTCGATGTCAAGGCTATGTTAAACCACAAAATAAACTTTAGTTGTATTTTCGAAAAAATTATTGCATATATCAGCATTTTTATTTAAATACAAAAAAAAATTGTTCCTTGTTTTATGTACGTCACATTGTAGCCTGTGACGTCTTTATCCACTGTGAATTTTTTTAGTTTGGTATGTGCGTTAGTTGTAGTGTGGTTCATAAATCAAATATATGCAGTTTTTGGCTTTAACAAGCAATTACGCTATAAGAGATTAAAAAATTTCATAAGAGACAAATTTAGTCACATTTTGTGTCTAAAATAAGAAAAAAATATCTGGTACAAATGAAAAATAAAAATATGGTGCCGAAAATTGTGGTAGAGCGAGCCCTTAAGTATGTCTGAGTATGTACCAGCCGTGAATTTCACAATTCTAAAAAAAAGTGGTTACCAGCACATTATTTTAATTATTCGTCAGGCTGTAGAATTTGGTTGGTTTAATGTACAGGAAGTAGCTAACAACTGGTTGAAATTGTCTGCTCAAGTTTAACGAAAAATATTTTTAATCCAAAAACTTTTGGCGCAGTTTGGTCAACTGCCCTTGGTTATAAACAAAACTGATTTTCTAGCTTCATATCCACCTTGTATCATAAAGCATGGTTTAACCAAAATATAATACTAAAAAATTTGCGTACCTCGCACATTTTGTTTCAAGTTTATACGCCCTTCTCTGGTGGTATAATCCGTACATTGCTCACGATAATCCCTGATCCATGCGCTTTCTCCCAAAACATGTCAATACAGAACTTTCTCGAGTCGATGGGAGGCGAGCACACTAGCCTCTACATAGCAGCAGTCACTGTGAATATGAAGCAGCAACTACGTAATGGTGTCTGGTGATGTAATTCGTTTGTCACAACTTTCTATTTCGATAATAATATTAATATTGTTTAATGAAAAAACTATTACCACTTTTATTAATAACATTAAATTTTATCTACACAAATTAAACTAATTACATTCAAAATACTATTTTATTTCAAACATTGTGTAAAATTGTTATTTCAATTAAGTTACATTTATCTATTTGCTCACATACCAATTTCTACCTTATAGCTGATTTTACATTGTGTGAAAATTCTGCATTACGTTATGTTCTCACATTTATTGCAACGACGTACGATAATTTAAACTACTGTTTTTTTTTCTTATTAATTGGCCATACTATGGGGCAGTTTTTTCCAATAGCGAGTGATCTTTTATGTGACCCATTGATATTTGAAATATAAACTCAAATAGTATGAAATAATTAATAAATTTCCTGTGTAAATTGCGAACTCAAACCTGATCGTTGTTGATGGCATTGCGGTAAGGTTATTAGAAACTGGCCACACATTTATGTCGGAAAATTCCTTCCACCATTCCGTTAATAAGTCTATGAAAACCAACAAACAGAAATAGACTACTTCAGTGACTTTCTAGAAGCAGTCTCACTAGCTTCGAAGAAAGTTACTGTACTCACAATGTAACTTGGATACTTCTGTAAATGGAGGAGTTTTATTTACGTGAAAAAGGTCAAAAGCAGTTCACATGACCGACCACACCTTCATGGCATTGCAACAGTTGAAGCTAAACATGGCAGCCTAATCCTTTCCTGCAATGACACTGAATTTTCTTCACATGAAAAGCATAAATACCGGAAAAATTCCTGCACCTACCAAGCAAGAACGGCCTAGAAGATTCTCCATTTTGAGAAAGGATCTCGTCTTTGTTTGCTGAAAGGAATATTGTCGGTTATTCCTGAAAAAAGACTAGAATTTTGGCATTCACTTTCATTTACAGGTAATGAAGACAGAGTTGACGCTAGTGACTGTGGTGATTGCTAAATGTCAAACATATAATATCAAGTGTATTTTATGATAGTCTTAGTGACATTTTTCTTTTGATAACACAATTGTGCAAAAATATTGAGCATTGGTGTCACTATTTCTGTCATTAGTCACTGTTCATCATTAGTGTTTACTGTTTATATGCAAATAAATACATGTTTACCAGTTATTACAATATTAAAGGCAATTGTTTGGTAATATGTCATTCTATCAAGGTCAACTATGTTATTTTTGTTTTAATATGTTGCTATACAATATCAGGTCAATAATTTAAAGTAAATTTTACAATTAGTGTTCAATAATATAAATTGTGTGTAGTTTACACTTAATTCTAATTATTTCATTGGAAAATAGATTGTTCTCAGGAATGATTATCCACAGTTTTACTTGGTAGTTTTATGGTACCCAAGGCAATATAATTATTCGTCCAAGTAAAAGGTCGTTACAATAAAATGTACACTTCACTAAGTTGTTTTAAGTATATGCAATTTAATAAGTAGAGTTATGGTATCTATGCAGTTACAATGATTTGTCCTAGTAAAGGGTAAATACAATAAAGCTCCTTAGTTAACAAAAGTAAATTCTTAAATATATTTATTTGTAACTGCTTTAAAATAGTTCAGTTAAGTCCCACATGATTTTTATCTTGAAAAATGAATTCTAAACAAAAAGTATTCACATATTAATTTTAAAATGTTAGTACACTACAGCAAACAAAAAACTTATTGGTTCGACTTTCTTCAGTTTTACTCTGATACAGATACTGTAAGTGTGCTTAGTAGGGCAGTACGGTCACCTACTGCTTAACTCTTCACCTTCACAATACGAACTGTGCGTCCAGATTTGAGCAGAATGTCTTATAGCATGAACGATTTTCAGACCTCCTGGTGGGTGAAATATCAGAGAGGAGACATTTTAGTACTTGGACTTCATATTTGTAGGATTTGTAAAATACGACTGTTCAACAGCTGTGCATTAAAAACCGTAGTGAAGAAACACAGCTTTTTGCGAGCTGGCTGCTTATAATAATACACTAGCGTCGTTTTTTGCTACTGTTGTCTCCGCTACCGAGCTCGCTTGCGTCCCTCTCACGCACAGGTTAAACGCCACTATAACTCTCTACTCGGCAACCATCGAGCTGTATTTATACCCGGCCACGACGATGCCTAGATCTTTCTCATAGCTCGGGGATAAGATACCCTGGTCACGTAATTTCCATGTGTTAGGCGAAACGGCGATGATGAGCTACACGCGTTCTTCAGGGACGACTTAACATTATCGGCCTGTGCTGCCTGTGACGTCAAGGGAGGGCGAAGAGCGAGGCAGCTCTGCATGTCACCCGAGGAGTGAAGGTAGGGAGAATGTGGGTAGTTTGTCTCGCAGCATCGTCGTCCGGTTGTGGTCGAGCGCTGTCTCGTTATATTTTATTTACGCATCCAATAACGCTATTTTATTATTTCTTCTCTGTGTTTAACATATTTTCTACTTAAAACGTAAGAATAAACTGTGGATTTCTAGATACTACTGTGGTTGAGGATATGTAATGTTATCCTTTCAAATACTTCGGAAATACTTACGACCATTAAAACCACAAATAATATTTTCGTTACTTTTTAAAGGCCGAGGTTCTTCATGTCACAGTGTACACAGCTTGCCGAATTGAAACATCACGCCAAACTATTGTTTAACCGGAATGTATAATCTTGACCCATAATGTCGACATTCTTGATATTTGAGGAAGGGGTTTAGCATGTAAGGTACTGTAGATACATCAGGTACCCATTACTAGCCATAAAATCACTAGCTTTAAAATTATTACCTGTTACTAGCCCTAAAACCACTAGTCCTAAATTGTTTAACCCAGCAATTACTTTTAATTATTGGGGACCTAGTGGCTTTAGGGCTAGTGAATTCAGTGCTTACTGACGTTGGAGGTAGTTACTTTAGAGCTAGTGACTTTAAGGTCAGTTTTGAGAGCTGCAAAAGTTTTGATAGTTACTTAAGTGATAATGACTTTTTTTAAGGATACTGCTGTATGCCTTTTCCAAACCAAACTAAAATAATTAAAGAAGTCAAGCGTGATTCAACTGTAACTGAGCAGTTAACAGAAGTTGAGATAATCTAGGTCTGCATGTAGGTTTTGCCAAAAAAAATGCTATATATTGTAATCGCTTTTGTACTGGTTACATACACGTGTTTGTTAGTTTACACGTTCGTCAAACTATTCCGAGTATCAAAAAGGAATATGGCCCGATTTTAAATAGTTACAAAATTTAAAATTCGTGGGAAAGTGAAAGTAAATAACTTCAGCTATGTCACATATTGTGTTACAACGGCTGACACGAGTATGAGTTATTTTTTAAAGAAGTTCTTAATTTTTAGAACTGTGTCAGAAGGAGCATCCTGTGTGGTCGGGCAGCGAAAAAAACTCCTCTCAACGCCGGGGATATTTTCCTCTCGATCTTAAAAATATTCAGTTCGTAAACTTACTTCAGGGCTCAACGCCTCGTTCGGTTTTTTCTCTCCCCGCGTTCCCCTTCGCCACTTAATGCGACCTTATTTCCTTTCTTTCTGATTCCTTTGAGGCGAGCGTGTGTATGTGTTCGTGTGCGCGCGCGAACGAGGGCGAGCCGGTTCCTCTCGATAATCAATTTCCGGGCAGCGAGGAAACGTCTGGGGCGCTAAGGCCCCAACCTCGGGGGGTGGGTGACTACCCCTAAACCTTCCCCCTCCCCCCACCACAACGCACGAGAGCCCTGAACCCAGCAAGCAAATCAAGCCTGACGAGGCACAAAGCAGTCACCCACTTCGTTACCATAATGCGGATTCTACCGTCGACCTAGCTAGCTGATCGTCTCGTCTGCTGAGAGGGGAAGTACGCCCCAACACCTCGTCCCTTCTTTCCAACCTGCCCGACCTTTCCCGTCAAACACCGGTCGCGATAAACTTATATTAAGGGGGTCGCTTGTTCGATTCCATTTTACCCAAGAATGAGCTCTTACTCCAAGTGACGGTGAATAATCAATGTTGGGGAGGATTGAAGTGCCCATGCCATTTGGAATTTTCTTGGTCAGGAAGCTAGGATGTTTATTGATTTAATTCAGTTGAAGCATGCAACCTTGCAAACGTGTTTAGTTGCAAACGTGTTGTATTTGAAATGTTCTTGTAATGGGGGTTAATAATTTTGCAAAAAATTGTGGTCACCCGTCAGTCTGGTTAAAGAGAGTGTTTTGATTGTTGCTCGTCCAGTTTCATACATGTGACGTCGCTGTTGGGTGTCGCCCTGTTAAGTGTGTAACAATATCTCCGTGTTAGTTATCGTTTGTGCTGTCTTGGGTATTGTGTTTTCGGAGTTACTTTTGTAACTTGTTTTGAACATTACCTTTCGTTTTGTTATTGTTTGTGATTTTGCACAATTATTCTTCTTGGAATTTTTTTTTTGTTTTATTTTTAGTTGTGTGTGTGTTGACTACGATCAGATCAGCTGGTTTGTCACTTATTCTTTTTCTTGTTTCACTCTTGGTATTCTGAGACGGTGTAGCACTTCGATGGCGTATGTTTACAATATTTTACAAAATGGTGGACTCGATCAGACATTGCTGCCAAATATGATCAACTTAAAAATATTTAGATCCCCTTGTGAACAGTTATCTAATTCTGTAAAAATATTCTTGGTGTTCACTTTACTCTGAAAAAAAAAAACATTTATATACAAAATATTATATAGGAAATTTTAAATGATAGCAAGAAATACCACACATGTGTTTAGAATAAACATTTCAAAAGTAGTTGTGTAGTTATGTTCGTAGGAGTAACTAGTTATGTTATTGAAATAGACACAGCACTCAACATCGAGGTCTTCAGCGCCGGTGACCGGAGACATGAGGTAAGTATGGAGCTACGCCGGAACGAAAGGGTGGGGGAAACGGAAGATCCTCGAGAAAAGCCACCGACCAACAGCATCGTCCGACACGATTCCCATATGAGAAAATCCGGAGACCGACCCCGCCGGGAATCGCACCCGGATCGCCTTGGTGGGAGGGGGACCACGCACCACAACGAGTCGACAGTTTGATAGCTATAAGCTTTCTATGGTTGTAATCGGGAGGAATACTTTTATTTGCTAAAAATATAATATTTGCTCGACAATCGATGGTTTTCGTTTTCATAGTACAAATATGTCGCTAATATTCTTCATAATGTTTTTAATTTTCAGTAACTATTTGAAACAATGTGCTTAAACTTTTATCACGTCGTATATATTTTATTTTAGTGTAAATTATTTTATTTCGGTAGGCCTTCTTTATTCCGTTGGTATATTTTGCGCTAGTCAAAATGTAAAACGGAAAATTTTCTTGTAACATTTTTCAGATATCATTCACTATTGACACAGAAGCAAAACCTGCCCTCTCTGCTTACTAACTCATCAATGAGTATACACTGAATAGAGATATTTATTAATAATATAAAGTTAAATTTAATTTTTAAATAAATCAAATTATTTTTCAGCAATGCCCTCAAAGATATTACAGTAATTTGACTATGATATAAACATCATATAAATATTTATACAAAAATTCGGCACCACCCAGTAAAAGAATTTTAAAAATTGTACCAAATTTAAACGTCCATTTAAAAAAAAAATAATGAGAAAATATCACGCCACTCTACAATAAAATTACGTACTACCCACGACACAAAAAGTTTAGAATGAGAACATTAATCAATTAAATTAATTAATGAAACTTAAATATGAAATTAAAATATATGGCATAGTTTCAAATACAAATGTGAATGATTGTCACAACTGTTCAGTCAACCCACGTCTGACAAGACTGCGTTCATTGCAAGACAATGAATGTTAAGTAAATTCCGTTTCATACTAATTTACAACAGACTGGAGATAAAAATTTTACAAACATATAAGAAAAGACTTATAGCCTCATCTTAGGGCATAATAACGCCCATTGAACGGAATTCAAACTACTTAGTAAAAAGTTCCATTAACGTTGCTTAACTGATGTGGTAGCCGACTAACTTTTCTCCTTGATTTGAAATAGCACTCCTAGTTTCTGTATGACCCAACTAATTCCCATTTTCATGCATGGGCCTGTAAGACCACAGACTTTTTTTTTTAATTCTGGAAGCGATGCTTGATGAATTCACTGATAAGACCTGTTGGGTGTAGCTGTGCTTAGATTGTAGACGAGGTATGTGGAGTCAGTAAAAACGGGTGATACGTGCGGTGAGAATGTGCACAGTGACAGCTTCGCTGTCCAGACTTGAATTAACACTGCATGAAGGCCGCGTCATCAGGTAGGTTCCTTCCAAATGCGACGACCAACCAGCATTTTATATACGAATCCGGTCAAAATTTTTACATTTCCCACACAGGGAAATATGCCGACGACGTCTCATTGACTCTATTTCACTGACCTACAAATATTTAATTTGCTATCATTGCGCACTATTGAGTGTTTGCTTCCACAACATGCAAGTTATGATTTTTGAAATCCCATTATGTGAATACTATGCGTGCTAAAATTGTACATACGAGGAAACTATGTTCACTAAAAAGTATACAAAATTAATTAAATAATCCTTGAGAAATATAAAATTATGGGTTTCACACTTGAAAAGCCTTAAACTTCACCTTCACTACATATTGTAAAGGTGTAAAACGTTGAACAAGTAGACAAACCATGCATTGTGGGAAGTTAGTGACTTAATTTTGTGCTCACATTTCAAAATCGGGGTGTCATTTATGACACGTTCATGTAGACTAAACATTGGATTCATCATGGGACTCTATGACAAGACCAGTCGTAAAGGCGTACTCGCTGCAGCTGGAATGTGTGTAATATGCACTGAAACAAATGGGCCAGCAATAGTTAATCAGAAGGTTATTCTGCTACATCGCAGTAAGTGAATTGTGGGTCGGAAGACAAATATTGCAATACATCAACATTACTGGGAGAAATAGAATTATCCACCATGCTCCAGGAACCATAAGACAACCGATCAACACAATTTTCACTCTCTGGGCAACCATATGCATGGGGAATGTTTTGAAAATGAAGGATACTTGCGGCAGACATTGATTGAATTTATTGCGTACAAACATTTACGTTTACAGTCAAGACCATTGCGCAACTGAAAGAATTTTGGCAAACCGTTTGTCGCATGTCAGCGGAAATTGCTATGAAGAATAGGGATATGAGAAATTCGCTGTGCACTTACTTATTGCAGACAATCAAAAATACCATGGTGTTCGTTGGTAAATGTTTTATGTAACAGGATATAATTTAATGTAAAAGTTAAGACACGTAATGGCAGAAAGTAGAAGTGTAAAAAGAGATGAAGAAACCTATGGCATTTAATGATTGTTCACAATGCTTCCGCGATAAGTGTGGAGCTAGTGATACTTACACTACAGATTCACATTTGAAAGTTTCTTCGAAAAAAATTCTTCAGGCAAAATGATAAAATACAAGGGTTTTCACAAGAAACAGGTATTTATCTGGTTTTATCAACTTTTCAATACAAGCCAAGCTGGACTACGTAGTAGTAATTTAGCTATGACTGTGAAAAATTATCAAAGTTAGAATTATCATATATTTGATCAATGGTGGAATACACAAAGTTCTGATGCAAATAACAAGAATGTTTGGTTTGGTTGGCATAGCGTTCATTCATGTTTATCAGCAATGTCATCTGGGATTTCTGCTAGTGTGGTAGCTGAGACAGATACTGCACAACTAGGACACGGCCATTTTTCTCTGCCCAGGAGAGCGCGGTGTTACCCTGTTTGTTGGTAGCAGCAGTGTTGGCTCCGGCGCTTACTAGGAGCTTGACGAACTCCAGCTGACCGACTCCTGCAGCGTTCATGAGGGGCGTCCAGCCACCCTCGTAGCCAGCCTCGATGTTGGCGCCGTGGTCTAGCAGTAACCGGGCCATCCCTACGTCCCCGCTGTATGCAGCTCCATACAACATAGTGCGGCCATGGGAGTCAGCGACATTTACCGCCCGCCCGCAACACACCAACAACTCGGCCAGATCCTTATGCCCGCTGCGGCCGACCCAATACAGTGGCAAGCTCTCGCTGTGACTGATGCTCTTCAGCTGTTGATATGCTGTGCTGTTCTTGTCCAGAACTTCCTCCAGACCCCTCTTCGCGGTGTTCCAGTCCTTGGTATTGTTGTACTCGTGCATCTGCAACCACACGACCACTAATTTGTGTTCCAGACAATCAGAATACTGAAAAGTGAACTGCTGTTGATTTGTAGGCCGCTTTGCCGTCATTCACGACTGCTGGCAGAAATGAGAAGCAACAGCTGCATTAGGACATCCTACCAGTGCAGAAATAAGAGACACGAAGATGGACCAGAAGGATGGTGTCGTCACAGTAACTGCAACTCTTACAAAGTATATCAAGCAGCTCGGAAGTTTTGGTACGGTAGTGTAGAATATGATATGCCTGTCTGTGCCTTACACCACGCAGGATGCTCTGATCTGAGCACTTGAGGTGGAGTCAGCAAGATAATGGCCAGCGACGCAACGTGTGAAGTGTGCAGTAACACTCGATGAAGATTAAGATGTGAACTACTTTAAGAAGACACTGAAGATCTTGAAGACCAACTTATCAGCGACAACAGCAGCAACATCAGCAGCAATGGGAGAGCAAGCAGCGAGAGAATCACTCGAGACTTTAGTGGTTAGGGAGAAACTTGTAATTACAGATCTAGAGCCGCAGTGGTCAGTGATTACTGGAATGAAGGCCCAAAAATTCGTACTTTTATATTTAGTGAAACATAAGTTGGAATTTTGATACTTATGGAGAGGAGCCTGCTTTTCATATTTAATACTTTTGTCAGATGTTCGTCGACTCTGGAGCGACAGCAATTGTGTGTCTATGAGTCATTATAAGTGTCAGCGATCATCTGACAAATGGGCTAGACAATATTATTTAGTCACAGTAACAGGCGAGAACACACATGTCAAATTAAGTATAGCTGAAACATTGTAATATTAGCTTACACTTTAATTCTTTTAAAAAATTAGAGGCCTGAATTATTTCGAACTTGGCTGTATAGTGTAGAATGGGATGGCGTATCGACTTTACTTGGGATGCTGCGAGAAAACATTGCCGAGTTTGTAGAATCGACTCGGTAGCAATTGTCCTCACCCCATCTGCCCCCGCCTCCTGCATCCTGGTGGTCTGCTGTCAATAAACTGTGCGACTTATTTCGAGAGAAGTAATTACTTCAGGACAATGCATTTCTAGTATCTTTATGCTTTTGGGTCTTATTGGATTCATGGTTAACGACAGTGCCATACAGGGTAATGTATTAACAGCAAATAAATAGTTTTTTTCTATAAGCTAGCTTTCTAGTTGGTGTTTGTAAGCAGATGATTTTAACTGGATGACCTTGAGCCTGAAAGTCAGCTTATAATGAGAACTTTTACAAATAATTAAAGAAAACCGAGCTGGCCAGTGACCAACGCAGTGGTTGGATAAAACTGCATGTGGGTCAATTTCTGTAGGCAGAACCAATTTCCCATGTAATGTCTTCTATACAAGATAAGCCCTCCAGTAATGCAACCTGTGAAACAACTTCCTCTACCATCAAACGAAGCAGTCGGAGGTAATCTAAAAAGAAAATTTTTTTGGACACAATAGAACATTTAGTCTGTCCTTTAGTATTTTTCCAATCGTGTTATTGAGGGAAAAAAATTGGTCGATGAGATTCTGTGACGAGTACCAGCCAGTTAACAAACTATCTAAGAAATATTAATATCCGATTCCTATAGCAGATGGCATACGCACAACGGCTTGGACTCTAAAAGAGGAGCACCAGTGTGGAAAGAAGCCCAAGATAATTTGAAAGAGACTAACTTATAAGTATAAGGAAAAGAATCTGGCCATTTGAAACTTATGCTATTTGAACTTCATGACTCTGCTACATTTGAATGTATATAGTAAGGCGATACTTATTGTCACAGGAAAGTTATTTTAACAGCACCTGAACATTCGATTCTATGGTTCAAAGATTTGTCTCGTCCAACTTGTAGCAAGTTCCCCAAAAGTGTAATTTTTAAAATGGGAAAATGGAAAGCATTATTTTTTTTTGTAAGTGTGATGTCATTTCATATAATAGAGACAGACCACAAGATGACTTTAAACGACTGGCACCGACCAGTTGACAAAATTGAAGTTCGAAGTTTCCTGAGAATGTGAATATATTATCGTTACTTTGAGCATGGGCTTGCTACTTTTGCTAATCAACTGCTTAAATTGACAGATGCTAAAACAACAATTCTAATCAACCCCTCAACATGAAGCTACCTTTAAAACATCTATCTATAGCTTGATTTTTATCGTAGTTGTATGCTTCCTAATTAGTAAGGGTGAATACATCGTGAAAACTGATATTAGTGATGAAAGAATAATTTAAACAAAATACGTTACCAACTCTCTGATTCGATGTTTTCCAGCCATGTTGCACTTTAGTTCTGCCTCCTTCTCCTGGCATTCTCCCTGCAAGCACATCACTTTATGACTTGCATGAAATACATTATGTTCGTCTTTACATCAGTACGTTCTTTGAACATAATAAGCATGCCATGCTGTGAGTGATACTGAGGTTTCTATCAGCTGTTGTTGGACTCGTCGAAAATAATGCTATGCAGTTCAGTGCAGTGATGAGTAGATTGTTTTTAAATATCATTATCTTAGAATTAGGACGTGCACAATCTTCTAATCTCTCACAAGATTCACCTTGCACGGTACATTCTCTTATGTATAGAGACACTAGAAAATCGCAGGAGAAGTTAACTGTCTGTTAGGCTTCAAATAGATGTGTATAACACTGAAGGTTTGTGTCGATATTGACTATCGTTTAAAACTGCACAGCTTTACCTCAAAACGTGCATAATTCGTTCCAAAACGGTTCACACATGTCACAAATTGCATCATACAATAGTCTAATAGTAGGATACATAAACAACAGTTCATTGACGACTATGTTGACTTTCAATGTTTTCGAGATTTTTCAGTGTCTCCCATGAGATTTAGTTTGAGTGGACCATCTCACACGAGTTTTCCATGCAGCTTGCGTCTGCATACTACACTCTTGCACGTTAAGACGAACCTCTAGTGTAAGTTATAGCTAGGGACAGGAATTTTTGGTGAAAATATATTTGCCCCACTTTGTTTCAGTGCCCTATATGCACAACTGCAGCTCAACGTCATGGCTATTGACAAGAGTCTTTTCTGCAGAGTTGTTATTCATTTGACTGTGCCAATTAGCATACGGATAACTGCGACACATCACGTCTGTGGTTTGCGGATTTAACCTCAAGACGTTGGGTGTTACGACATCTGACCTCAAAGCCGAGATGCAGATGCGCATGTAAGGCACTGAAACAAAGTGCTGCAAAAATTTTTTCGCTAAATTTCCTACAGCTATTATTATAACATTTAAGGTGGCCACCTAGAGAGGGGTAAGCTTGTGTGAGGAAGCGTTACGGGCTACCCTGGCAGGTAAATGTAAAGCGACATCGTCTCTAAGCACGAGTCTCTGATTGGCGTGTGTGGCTTCGTCATAGTTGTTGGATATATGAAATTTAACAGGCGAGCCTGTCATCATTTTAAACATGGCTCTGTGGATAATAACATTGTTTCGGAAATTTAGTTTTGTTTAGCATAGGAACATAAATCAGGCAGTAATACTTTAAAGGTGTATGTTGATATTAAGCCCAACAGAAGTGGAAGTTGTGCCGTGACTGTTACTGTAAATAAGAAATTTAGTTCCGTACTCTACGTACAGTAACCTCAAACGACACGTGTGTGTATATATTTTACTCGCAATGTTGTGTGTGAGTCTGTATATATATATATTTAATTATTTATTTATATTTATATAATATATATATACATTTATTTATATATATATATACATACAAATAGTATACATATGAGTGTGTGTGATATGTCACTGATAAAAACAAGACAACCGAACGTTATTATTTTTTTGTGTTGCGTGGTTAAATTATCATTACCCTGTTTAAATTTTTCAGCAGTGTTTATAAACTACTTATTATTGCAATGTACCTCAGGATTATTTAATATTGCTACTGTTGTTTTTCCCGGGTGAACATAATTTGTTACATTCCAAGATATATTGATATTACATCGAGTACAATGCCCTTGCATTTAAAATAGAAGACAATGTGATTTGCTGTTAATAAAATAGAACATTTTTGATTAGATGATAAGAGATGGTACGCTTTGTTTTAATTTCGTGCTGGTAACTTTACTGCAGGCATTAGCGTGTAATTCTCTAAACAAATTCAACTTACACTTTCATCCAAGTGTGTCTGCTCCTCTTCAAGCTGCTTTATTCTTGCTAACGACTCGTTCAGTTTTCTGTCCATGTCTTGTACCTGTAGACATGTTACACGAAATTTACTTTTAAAATTTTATTACTTGTTTTTGTTCATACACAAACATAGAATACTTTTAATGTAATTC
The DNA here is from genome assembly GCA_003012365.1 of Medauroidea extradentata. Taxonomy (NCBI): domain Eukaryota; kingdom Metazoa; phylum Arthropoda; class Insecta; order Phasmatodea; family Phasmatidae; genus Medauroidea; species Medauroidea extradentata. The sequence goes on from PNEQ01006862.1 coordinate 93,878, forward strand.
GGACAGTTCTTGCTTAATTCGGACAGTTCTTACATAAAATGTTCGAGGTAGATGTTATGTAATTACAGAGTACTATTATTTGTTGACGCCAATTCTACTATCAGTAACGTATGAGAAATATAAATTTAAAAAAAAAATTATGTGAATATGAATTTAGTAAAAAATTTTTGTTATTACGTGGCAACATCACAGATATTAATTTTAAATTACGCCCAATTGGAAGATGACCAGATTAGTAAATTATGTACTTAGCTTAGGATATAAAGTTCGGATCGTCGTTTTTATTGACAACTATACACTTTCTTCAGTACTATTTTTTATTCGTTATCAAATGTGTAGAACATAAGCCAACCTCAGTGAAGATAATGCAGGAACTACGATTGCTTTGAACTTACCTTCATCACGTATTGTTCATTTTCAGTTGTTGCTGCAAGCAGACGATGCTCTAAGTCTTGCACCTAGAACCACAAATGTAAAGCATTGCATATGAAATGCAGATTTGATATCAATTATTCTGCATAGTGGGAATTATCTTCGTTCTTTGATTTTCTTAAAGTACGTACCCCAAAAGCATAGCTTTGCTCTACCAAATTTTTGTGCCGCTAGGTTGCTCACGACCTGACATGACGAAGTTATCCATAGGCAGCGAAACTCACAACAGAATCTGTGACATAATATACTCCACTGAGAGGTGGTGTACAAAATTCCTCACACACTACGCTTGAAAAAAAAAAAAAAGTACAATCCGTATGAAACTCGGAGAGGAACGAAGTATCCTAATAGAAATTTCATCTTCAACACATCCTGACCCGACCTAATTAGAAATGGAGTTATATATCCAATCCAGTGACCGAGGGGTACTACAGTGTTAGAATCTCAATTGAAAGATTATTGAAAACATATATCGCACTTAAAATAACTGTTGTCGCTTTGCATTGTTTACTTAGTTAGGTATTGAGGGTTATTTTATTTTAATATGTAAAGTAGATTTAAAAACTGTTAAAAATATAAATAATAATACGAAATAATTTAACAAAGCATTAATACTTGGCACTGCAACATAGTTAGCCCATAAATGTAGGCTATTTAGCTTCGTATTGTGTTCAAATGTTCAGTACTTGTTCACTCGTCATACCCAACAAGTTGTCTAATGCAAATGATCGGTACAGTCCAATGTTTTGCTCTACAAAGCATGATAGATTGTTCATCGTAATATCGCGGCTATAGAACCGTGTTGTTCTAACTCCATATTTAGAAATTTTACAGGAGAGCCATTACGAGATTGCGGAACAAATGATTTATTTCGCAGTTAAAATATTAACGCACGCTGTAAATAATGTTTATGTAATATGATATTGGGACCTTGCATCCAAAGTTTCAAATACTATACTGCTAAATGAATAGAATAATTTACAGTAAATGTATACCTTTGCAATGCAGATAGAACAAAACGTAGAACATGCTGGTTCTGTACCTTCTGAGTTGAATATTTATATTTCCTCTGTACTGTAATGTAAAATGCATTGAGTTAGTATGGACTAGCCACAAATCGTTTCAAAAAATGGAGTTAGAACAATATGGTTCTATAGCAGCGAA
>PNEQ01006862.1:95573-132901 GCA_003012365.1 Medauroidea extradentata
ATATATATATATATATATATATATATATATATATATATATATATATATATATATATATAGTATGGACTGCGCCAAAAGAAGCATGTGAAAGTGAGAACGCGCGCATGTGTCTGTCTATACTATAGTATATGTACACACATACACACAAATATATATACACGTGCGCTCACACACCCTCCCGCACACACACACACACACACAGATATATATATATATATATATATATATATATATATATATATATATGTGTGTGTGTGTGTGTGTGTGTGTGTGTGTGTGTGTGTGTGTATGTATATATGAATACATTTACATGAGTGGGTATTGGGTGAGCGCACGCGTATATATAAATGTATGTATGTATATATGCATACGTATATATACATGTATGTTTATATATATACATATTACACACATATATGTGTGTGTGGTCGCTAGTCCACAGCCAACAGTTGCAACGTGCAAAAATTTTCATTTTATAGGTAAAAACTTATTTTTAAATTATTCTGAAGTTGGAGGCAAAATGAAAGGAGTTCGAATGTGCAAAATTTTAGTTTTATAGGTAAATTTAATTTTTAATTATTCTGAAGTTGAGTGCAAAATGCAAAGAGTTGGACAGTGAATCAATTTTCATTTAAGAGGTAAACTTATTTTTAATTATACCTGCGTGCGGTAGCCTCTGTACGTAGTCTTCTGCGCGAAGTATGGTGCAAAGGCTCAATGCGTTGGCATTGTGTGCATTAAGTATCAAGGGTAAAGTGTCCAAAATTTTACGTCTCAACATGTCAGAAAAACTGATTGAAGCTGTGAAGTCGTATAGGATGTTGTATGACACGTCACATCCCGACTACATGAAAACTAAAGCCAAGGATGAAACGTGAGAGAGAATTGCCAGGGAAGTAGAATTCAGACCAGTTTATTATGCTTGTTCTAGGGATATGTAAAATTCGTGTTATTATTTGAGAGTCTGCAAAACTACCATAATACACATGTAAGAGCAATTGAGGCGGTCAACGAAAGGAGGGCGACTTTGTTGAACTGAGAAATCTAACAATGAAGCTTTAAGAAATTGTAATTGACAACAAGGAGATTCGTATAAATTCAGCAGCACGCACTTTATTATATTCTTTTCTACGACGCGAAATTGCCTACCTTGTTTTTAAAACAGTATTTTTTTTAAGAAACAGTATTTTTTTATTAATATTATTAGCATGTAATGTTTCATGCCCTTTTTACGTAGGCCTACACACATTGCAAATATAAAAAGGCATAGCAATCTTAAATTTAAAAAATCCTCTATGGAATTCAAGGTAATATAATTTTACAAGTACGTCCAAGAAAAAATAACGGAATATAGTTTTAAAAAAATTCTAGGAAACCATTCTGCTCAAAAAGGGCACATAGGCTTCTATGTTCTTTTTACGTTTACCTCCTCAATTCAAGAGTTAATGTTTTTAAACATTATTTTCTTGTGAGACGACAACAGAGTAGGAGTGTATTCTGCTGACACAAAATAATTAAACATTTGTAGGGTGCTAGTTGTGGCTGTTCACACCATCTCTTAAATTAATACCGTTACAAACGTACTAGCTTTCTAACGTCAAACGAGCTCAACAAATGAGTTTTTTTGTTTACGGGAAAAGGTTTTTTGTTATTTTTTTATTTTAGAGGGTGTATTAACGTCCCCCGGTTTTATGCATCTTCAGGCTTAGTGAGAGACGGCTTACAAACTAACTAAACCTAAGAAAAGGACATAAACATCCATTCCCGTACTGGGATTGGAACCCAGGACCTCTCGCACCGTACGTTGGCATGCTACCGACCATGCTACGGAGGCCGGCATGGGAAAAGATAAAATGGGCAGTTTGTTTGTTTATTTTGTACAAAATTATTACATTTAAATATTAACATATTCTATACTCAATTATGCATTAATTGTTATGAGTATGTTGCCCAAATATGTATCAACATTTGCCACCCAAAACACTTTCTCTTTGCCAAGGCACAGCTCCTGCAATATTGAAGTAGCGAGTGAAGTTCTCTCTCACATGGAAAACGTTCGAAGTGGGTCACACCGTTTGTGTTGATAAAGGAAAAAGTTGGTATTTTGTCATTTCTTCTGTGTTGTCGTCAGATGTATCAAACAACTTAGTATTCGTCCTCAAATAGTTATGTAAAATACAACCAGACTTTACAACATAATCTATACTTGAAACTTAATCTCGAATGGTTTCCTAAAGGCTCTGAACTTTGAAACCATGATTCCGAAGGCACATTCTACAGTTTGCCGCGTCCTAGAAAGTATGTAATTAAACACCTTATGTGTAGCGACCATACGAACCTACATCGATAGAAGGTAATTTTTAGTTTGCGTCAACAGTGAAAAATAAAACTGTGGAAAACGTGCCTTTGTAATTAAACAACGCGGAACCAAAATTTACCACGTTTCTCATCACTATAGGGCCTATGTCACCCATCCAGAGATCCAATGCAGTGAGGAAAATGCCATTTTTGCTTGAACTCCTCTGCAGGTTTTTTCCCAAGTGTGGATTGTTGGCTGCAGTAAATAAATAGGTTGAATGTGACTCCATACCGCAGCAGATACATTTACTATTTTTAATACAGTACAGTCCGATCTTACATTCCGTAACTGTACGCAATACTTTTGTAGGGGTCTTCAGTAGCTACAGGTACCTGAAAAAAAATGGGACAACTTCTGTACATAATTTATCATGTGGCCACATAATTCACTTGTCAGTACGAATTATCCGTAATAGCCCTCTTCTCCGTATATTCACTACGCAAAAATACCCTTTTTTCTCTTGAGAATATCGTAAAGCAACATTAAACGTTCGATTTCCAAATCTGAGCCTGATTCAGAATCCAGATGTAAGAGCAAACGTGCATTCATCTTGCTGACTGCATCTACACTGCCTGGGAAAACTGCGCTTCAGTGTGCACGCACGCTCGTGTGTAGTAAGCCTCAACTGCTCTGCACTGCGCGAATATTTCTTCATGGCGCAGTTACTGCGTCCCAATGTGCGCCCGGCCTAACGTCTGCTGTGTGTGCGTTGTACTGAATTTATTAACGAGAAAACATTTTTTAAAGCCATGTCTGAAAGTTTTTATTAGGCCACAAAGGAATCACTGTGTTATCTTGCACAATTCATGTTTGTACTGGTGGTGAAATATACTATACTTGAATTGCTGGAAATATTTTTTTTTTGATTTGTTTGTCTGAACTTTTGATTTTTTCATATTGCCTAGCCTATTCAATGTTTGATTTTTGTTACAGTTTTATAAAAGTAAATTTGAAGTTTTAATACTATCTAATTTCTGTACAATCCTCAGTGATAAATTTAGTTACTAAAAAAATTAAATTTCTTAAAATATATATTTTTATTGAAAAAGGAAGTAAACAAATTATTCTGTGTGTATGAGGAAACTTGGGCGAGAAAGGGAAGGAATGGAGTAGACCATAGATACCCCTTTATTCCCATTTACGATTTACTAGAGCAGCGATGTCCAACTTTTCACTTTCGAGAACCAGTTAGGATTTTCAAATTCATCCAAAGATATACTTCGACTTTATTATTATTATCTTGATTTCTAACAACCATTAATCCTTAACGAAAGTTTTCCTGTGAACTTCGGTCTGCATTGGCCCAGCGAAACAGAAATTTAATTTTTTTGCGATGACATTAAAAAAGATAATAGTTCAAATATACAATTGTTTTACAAATTATGAACAGTTGAAAATTATAAAATATAAAAATTTGATCATTTCCTGGAAAATATTCGAAAGGAATGTTTTAAATAATACATAAATATATATGTATGTGTGTGTATTTTTATATTATAGTATATATATATGTGTGTGTGTGTGTGAGGGTGTGTTGGTGTGAGTATGTGTGTGTGTGTTAGTCGTATGAAACATAACTGTCCATCACTATAGTTTACTATTACAACATACATACATGTTTCTTGCTGAGAATATGTGTTCTTGATAATGACAAATAAAACTTATGACTATTGCACTTAATTCATTTAATAATCCCTTTTTGTTGCTACCAGCCCTTTTTTACCTTCAGAATATTTTGATAGTTTTCGGCTCTCTCAACCTTTAGATCGCGTTGTAGTTTCGCAACCTGAAAAACATAGGAAGAACAGTTTCAGTGCATTTATTGCCGAATTTATGTAGTAAGTAATTAAATTTCCTAGTACATATTTCTTTATGTCATCGTGATGCAAACAGTTAATTTGGCAATACTGATAATTTGCCACTACTATGATAGTCAATTAATAATTAATACATGTATGGTAATTTTTTTCTGAACTACGTTTATATTAAACGTTAACTACTGCTATTGCCTGGGAGAGTGTGAAACAGTTTCTAAAATATCGATGTAAGCTGAAAACAAAGGAATAACATTACCAAGTACCAGTACTGCCAAATTAACAGAGTCTCCCCTATGAGCTTAAATAGTATACAGTGTTTAATTATTCGTTGACAGCAAGAACATTTAAAAAAGGAACATATCGGGTACAACAGTGCATTCCAGACACGGCAATGTTGTTTTTGAACTATGAGATAAAATTCTTATTAAATCACGCGGTGCTATCTTACAAATATGATGTCAAAATAACCTGTGTGTGAAGATAGTGGATGCGTATAATTGACTGTAAGGTAAGATAATGGGACTTTACGTCTCGTCGATGGCGAGGTCGTTAAGGAAGGTAACATATAGATTGATTTAATGACAGGATCTAGGAAAGTTGGCCATGGTCATTGTTAAGGAACCATCCTAACATTCGCCAGGAGTGATTTCGGGAAATTTTGGAAAACCGAAACGTGGATGGCCGGAGCTGGGTATCAAACCCGAGTCCTTCCGAATGAGAGTCCACTGTGACATATTTCTTACCAAGTATGATGGAAATTGCATCACTTAATTAGTACATAGTTCAATATAACCTAAAATAACTATACGTACTTTATTTTAAAATGTGTGTTTTATTAATTTAAAACAGTTAACAAAATTTAATAGATTACTTACTCACATGCCAAATTTGACTGGAGTAGGTGGAATAGTTTCTTTAGGAAATGCTCTAAAAGCATTATTTCTTCAAACGAAACTATCTTTCGAAAGATTGCTAAATATACTACATGATAAAATTTTTTTGCATTTGGTTGATATGTTCGTGCGTACGAATTATGTTTGAAACTCGTTAAAAATAAGCTTAAACCAAAGTCTAAAATAACTATGTAGGTGCTATTAAAACAGTGTTTTAACTGTTTAAAACCGAAAGCAATTCAATAGTTCCTTCTATATATCACGTGGGACCTAGGTAATAAATTTGGCAGAAAAAGTGCAGTAGCCTTCGAGATGTAATGTAAAGATACTTTCGTTCTTTTAGTTTCTATCTAGAAAAATGGGGAGATACTAAACTTTATATATATAATTATTTCTTCCTGCAAAAAAAAAAAGGGGCTTGTTCCCGAGTTTTTTTTTTTTTTCAGACTGGTGCCAATAACTCAAATATTTTTTAACCAAAAGTTTTGAAAAAAATTTCAGTCAATGTGCAATCACACGATGCAAAATACTATGGATACGTTTTTTAAAATAAAAGACCATTTGCCAGCAAAAAAAATAATTTCCTTCAATTTTGCTTATTTTCACGACGAAAAACGTGGTACTTTGAGTAATGAAATCCAAAAAACCGTTCAGTATAATTCTACAAAAAAATTCAGCTACAAATTATAACATATAAGTGTCAAAACTGTGCAGCGAAATTTTGTTATGAGTATTAGGTAGCAAAAAAAAAATATTTTCGAAATCACTGCAAAACTCCCTAACAAGGCCTTAAGTTAATATTAATAAGTGATATAATATGATAAATATTACAGGTTACCTTAATATATCAGATGATAATAATTTTAAATATGTTTTTAAACATATAAGTCTCGTGTTTTGATAGTGCCTTCTCCAGATTATTTTACCCGCTTAACTGAACGGAGATTTTTTTAATGAAATAAAATCTTAATTCACTCACGAAGTGCAAGATTCCGAAATTTTCAATTAATATTATTTAATCTCACTTAAGTAAATGTTTGAATAGTTATATGTCTTTACATTCACTTCTGTTTATAGGTCAATTATATCCCGAAGAAAAATAAATAAAACCGATATAAATTCATTATGTACCATTTTCCAAAATTTTGAACCTACGACTATGTGAGAAGAGTGGATGATAATCTAACAAACTAAGTAACTTGATTTGAATTTGTCTAGTATCTCTATAAATATCAAATATAACCTACATTGACACAATATGATGTATTTAGAAATGGAGGACTGCATTGAATTCAAAACTTGAAAAATAATTATCAAAATATAAAACTGAGTGCGAATTAGTTCAGTAGTTTTCGAATTAAGGATGAAAATGTATTTATATTGTGCAATTTTACAAACTTGCTGTCCTTCAACGCCTTCTTTTTTTATTGCATTTCTGAACTTAAAGCTTGGATAGTTGACTTTCAAAACAAATTTTCTGTCAGAATCAGTGCAATGATTTTTAAAACATGAAATTACATAGTCGTTAATTTTTAATGCAATGCTATCTTCAAAATAGTTGACATGCTCAACTAATTCGTCTGCTTTTAAAGCTTCACTAATGTGCCGTCAAAGTACCTATTTAATCAGATTTTAATTAGTGAAGAAGTTAAGGAAATGCAACATTTTAGTACAAATTTTTTAAATTGTTTTATAGTGAAATAGTTTTCTTAACTTATTAGTTATTGTAATTACGTTGATAATGTCATGGGAAAAGCAAGTGATAATTTGCTATCGCAAAATATTTTAACATAAAATCACCTTTTAAATCTATATGCTACTAATTGCAAAATATTTCATTTGAAATCTAGAAATACTTTTATAATTCTACCTTCTACACACATCGATAATTGTAATTACATGTATAGGAACTTATAAAGTAACATTAATTTAGTACCGTAAAGATGAGAACGTAATTAACGTAATTATATTTATTTAGCGCTGCTTTTGAATACGTAACTTTTCCTGTAATGCCCGTCACAGTTTCATAAATAATGTTTTATTTCAGATAGCCTAAAACACTGCATATAATAAGTTTTAATATTTAATTGGAAATTTCTGTTAGTAAATAAAATTTATTTACTTTACACAAAATTACATCATATTTAAACAATGCACATGTACAGTTATCCACGCAAGTATCGTATTCGCTACGAGTTTACTAATTTCAGCTTAACCAACTATAATATACATTATTTAGAAATTCTTGTTAAACTGATATGTTAAGGTATCTGCCTACAAAGCTTACACACATGCAATTAAAACGGAGAAACAACATTGAGGCGAATGGTGGGATGGATCCTTAACAAAGGCCTCAGCCAACTAACTACTTTCCCAGTTCCTGCCCTTGAGTAACGTTTTATGTACATTGTATAAATCATTTGTATAGTTACCATTCTGACATATATGTCAGTGTTATAGTGCGGCATGTTTCTTCGTAACCTTGTACGTTTTCACTGTGCGCATGTTGGCCCTCCCCTTTCCACCTCCACCCCCACAATGCTCGGAGGGGATTGTGTGATCATGCCGACACCTCCCCTCAAAACCAAGGTGACAGGACGTCAGCTCGATTTACACGAACGTGATAGCAATATAACGCAGAGACTGCATAATGTAATAACGGCTAGAAAACACTTCATCATAAACCGATGCTCAAATCACTCAAACATATTAACACATATATAATTACACAAATGAAATTAACACAACAACGGTATGCTAACACCAGGTTCGCAGCAAGGTTTCTGGGGGCCTAGGGATAATTGTTTGGGGCCCCTAATGTCTGAATAATATTTTTATGAAAATAATTTGCTGACTACATCCTTAATCATCGTAAATTCGTTAGCATAAATAACACTGTAGAGTATGTTACACATCTTTACAGAAATATAAATATAGTAATAACGTTAATATAGAGGTATTTTAAATCAGGAAAATAAAATAATCTAATTTTTTCTTACAGTTTTAGGACAAGTGCAGGGGTCCTAATCAGGCTGGGGCCAGGAACATTCTGCCATCCCCCGCTCCCACCCAATCTTCTGTTGCGGCCCTGAGAAACATTCATGCCACTCACTGTTTCCAATAACTGGACAACATCTATGTTAAACCATCTAAAATCGAAGGGCTGTGTTTATATTATCACCGGTTTAGAGGTTAAAAACAATGTTTTAGATTGATAGATTCTTTCTTTGCCTGTGTTCGATTTTGCCGACTAAGGGCCCTTATCAGGCCGATCTTTCTCCTTGACTGACACTTCTTCCAACGAAATCCTGTAATCTTATCAGTTTTCTCGAAAGCCCTTTACTGCAATCCAGACCTTCAGCATCCTGCAAGACCTTGTTTAATACGTTTAAACTTAGAACTATTTATCTGACAACTTAAAACTCATGCATTTTCCTTCTCACTGCACCGCATGTAAAATCGTCCGATTTTCAATTTTTTTTTTTTTTTTGCGTTCTAATTTGTTTTGCCCGTATGGGTCAGGGCCGTGCAATGAAAAGGGAACCCCCGCAACACCCCTTAGGTAAAACTGTGGGGAAGGGGGAATCTGAATCTGAATCCTATTTCGTTTCGTTTCCCAGATTTTCCTATTTTATCACACATAACCATTTCATTATTACACTGGTTTATTTGCAGTACAGGAGAATGTTGACGATTGCGCCCATAGTGTCAAATCACTGGCAAAGCAAATTAAACTTTTTATAATAATTCGCTCCCGCGTCTGACTCTTAGATAAGTTGGCACGCCCTTGCCGTAGATGTTTAAAAATTTAAACTCTTTTGGTTTTCCCCTCAGCCAAAAATCCTTTTTACGGTTGATTCAGACACATCCGTCACAGCACTTGTCGCTTCTGAAACATTGTACTTTAAACCATACATCAACTATTTTCTTTAAGATGTGCCGCGAAGTTGTAAACTATTTCACGCACGTGTCCTTAGTATTACCGTGTAACTTGGGTCCCGACATGACGCGCTGGAGCGACCCTCACTCACCCGTGTCAAACATTAAGAGGGCGTGGTACTAAATTGAACGCTAAAAGCATTAATCTATAACTGCAGGTTTCTCGAAGCCAATTTTCGAAAATTAAACAATAGTAATCCTAGACAATAATTTCAGCTAACGTTTTAAACAAAATTGTTTCCAGTGTTACGAACTTCTGAGGCACAATCTCTGACGACGGAACCTCGTGCATTTTACTGCGGTGCAAGAGATCACGCCTAACGAATGAGTAATTTTAGATAAATATTTACTCGTAAAGTTGGCAAATACCATTATCTAGGATTGCCATTGAGTATTTCATCCATATTGACTTCGAAAAAAGCGTAGAAATCAATTGATATTTTCAGCGTTTATTTATCTACCACGCACTCTTTCGAACTGCGTGCAGTGTGTTCGGAGTTACGTTTTTTCTCAGGGACTAGTAAACGTGCGTCCACAATGCTTATCTACGAAAAGAAAACACATTTCATACTTGTGAATAAGACTTTCAAGACGCCACGCACATTGGAAGCATTATTTTAGAGCCCTGAAATTTGGCTAAAATCGTCTTTTTCACGCGGTTGTTTCTCAAGATATATGTAACGGACTGGTTCTAAATTGAGGTTTACAAATACATTGGACTATGCTACAGTGACGCGACCAATAAAATGACAGGGCTAATGCTTAAATTCCGACAGTAAAAACGTTACGGCGGAAACAATGCGCGCGCGTCTACGACATTGGCCGTAGAGGCGATATCGCAATACATGTGCCGGCCGACGTCACTCATAGCGCTTCATCGATTTTCGCCTCACACACACAAATACACCCTTTACAAGGCGACCGCCTTAACTGATCCCCTCCACGTCTCCTAACGCAGTCACGTGACAGTAGTTTGCGCCCCTCTACAAACTGGGGTCTGCGCAACTCCCCGTCTAATAAATAACAAATGTTTTAGTGAATTTATTTTTGTGTCAGTATTCCTTTACAAATTTTACGTACATGATATTTTATTGAAAAACTAATTGTATTTATTTTAACTTATCCTTTAACAAGGATTATCCTGTAACTGTGAATCCTCGATTTTAATTCCATAGTTGGTAAGCTTGGTAGGCAGCACCTTCTTAAATATTTCACTTTTGCCTCCCTAAACTAACACGTAGTCATTGTTTATAAATACTTACTGTATTGTTAAGGAGTTTTTCATTTTCTGTTTGTATTTCACCAATCAGCGTTGTCTGCATGAGCTGCTTTTCCAAGTATTTTACCTAAGCAACAACCACACAGAAATAAACAAACAAACACAGTATAAGATGCTGGCTGCAAGGAAGAAACAAATTCAAATTTCTTTAAATAATAAAAACGGCATTATTTAAAATACGGGTTTCCTCCAATTATTGCCTGTGAATGTTAGAAAATAACTCAATTATAGGTCATTCGGAATAAAGTGAGCACTAAAAATTTAACCTTTGAAAAATATCACTAGCCTATACTGCAAATTATTCAACATCAACCCTAGTTCCCTTACTATTTGGATGGTTGGCAGCGAAAGTACACAATATAGTTCCGTGTATTTTCCTATTTAAATAAAACCATACTGAAACAAAAGTAACCGAAATCGACGTTATTGTATTTTATATAAGTAATAAACTGTTTAAATCACTCTATGAGCGTTCCTACCGACTGCACAATTTATCTTACACGCGCAAACATCAAGTGACGTGTCCAGGGAGGTTAGGCATGTCCCGTTGTTAGTCGTTACGCGCGGAGAGATACGAATTAACAGAAAATAGAACTTCAGCAGGGCTTTTTCGAGTGCTCACTTTATTCCGAACCGCCTATAGCTATTTTTAGCTACCAGTAAACAAAGTTAGTTTCGACTCGAGCCCCGTGTTAGTTTCACAATTAAATACACATCATACATTTTACCTTATTGCACACACTTTTAGTTGTCATGAAAAAAAGTAACAGACAGCCAGAATAAACTTTTATATAACGACAGCATCATAAACTTATAACAACTTTTATCATGTTATAATTACATCTGCTATTAAATAAAGGTTATCTTACCTTTGTAGCTTCAGTTGCAAGTTGCAGTTTCAGATTCTCGTTCTCGCGTGCAAGTTTCTCCACCTTAAATAAAAAAATAATTCGTCAGTAAATTCATTATTAACGGGTATGGAAAGGTACAATATCTGAGTAGACGACTAGTATATTCATTCGTCAATAAAATCAGAAATACTTATAAAAATTCTATGAGAAATTTTTGTCGAGAAGATATTTTATGAGCGGAAGATAATTTATGTAGCACTATGCGGTAGTACGCATTACTTTCGAGTAAAAAAATAAACAACAGTTTTAGACAAATAAGGGCTTGAAACCACAAATCTACAAAAGTGCAAAACTGTAATTTTTATAATTTTTTAATATGATATTACCTTGGGCTCTATAATGCCCGAATTTCAAAAGTACTTGCGTTTTGATTTGAAAATAATTTTTACATCTTTAAACCTATCGCGCAGAAATTTTTAATAGTAAAATTATTTTCAAATCAAAACGCGAGTATTTTAAAAATTCGGTTATTATAGAGGCTAAGATATCATATTAAAAAATTTCAAAATTATAGTTTTCTAATTTTGTACATGTTGTGGTTTCAAGCCTATATTTTTCTAAAACCAGTTTTTAATGTTTTAATCAAAAGTATAGTATACTACCGCATAGTGCCATGTAAATAAATTTCTGCTGATAAAATATCTACTCGGCAAAAAGTCCCATCGAATTTTGAAGAGCAGTTCAGATTTCATTGATGATTGGGTATTCCAGTCGTCCTCTTGACTTCGTACAGTTCCATACCATTTAATAATTATGCTCTTAAGTTAGTTGCAGTAGTCGGTTCACCAAACACTGAGCACATTTTGAAACCAACAAATTCCTTTAACCACTAATAAACATAAATTGTAACGTAATGTATATACTATTGATATCACCAGAATCTGTACGCTATGTTGATAGCTGCAAAACCATGTTAGCTTTAATAAGTGATGGGGAATGTATTGAAAGGGAAAAAATATGAGTGAGAGGTTTTTGATCAGCTCTCAACATCGTGAACTTCAGTGCTGGTGAGGGGTGACAGGAGGTGAGCGTGAAAAAGCGCAGGAATGGCTTGGCGGGGGAAAGGGAGATCCCCAAGAAAACCTGCCAGCCAGCGGCATTATACCTACGGCGAGCATTTTTCAAACAAATTTCAACCTGGCAAAACTCTGCATGCTATTGACTGGCTTGGTGCAAGAACGGTGTTGTTGCGCTTAACGAGTCATTTATTTGTACGTGAAACTGCTTAAGTGGGCGTGGTACATAATTCAACGCTAAAAGCATTAATCTATAACTGTAGGTTTCTTGAAGCCAACTTGCGAAAATTAAACAGTAACAATCCTAGACAGTAGTTTCAGCCAACGTTTTAAACAAAATTGTTTCCAGTATTACGAAATTCTGAGGTACAATCTCTGACGCCGGAACCTTGTGCATTTAACTGCGGCGCAAGAGATCACGCGTAACGAATTAGTAATTTTAGATAAATATTTACACATATAGTTGGCAAATTCCATGACCTAGGATTGTCATTGAGCATTTTGTCCATATTTACTTCGAAAAAACGTAGAAATCAATTGATGTTTTCAGCGTTTATTTATCTACCACGCACTCTTAAGTTGTTCCCAATATACTTACACAATAAAACAACAAGCTATTCAAACTATGCTTTTATATTTTTCAAAATACAGTACGTCTCTTAGGAACATGTTGTTTGGACACTCGAAATAAAAAAAAATGGTCTTTCCATACTGCTGTATCAGGAAAACTACCAGCCCTGATTGGTGAAGCGGAAAGGTAGAAGCATACTTTCTCACTAAGCGAGGCGGTGCAACGTAACACGTTGACTCGCATTCGGAAGGATTCTGGTTCGATTCCCAGCTCCAACCATCCTGAGTTCGGTTTTCATAGTTTCCGGAAATATTGGTTTGGTTCCTTAACATAGGCTGCGGCCGAGTCCTTTCCTAGTTCCTGTTCGTGTAGACACTTGTGTGCAACTGTCTGTAATGACCTCGCTGTCGGCGAGACCTTCCGTAAGGGCCAATGGCCAAGGGCACCGCCTATCTTGAGCAGTTTTGAGAGTTATGGGTTTAGAAGCGACGGAGCTGTAAAGAGGTCAACCTTGAAGCGCGCATCAAATGCCGCAGTAAATCAAGCGCTGAACTGGCGTGCATTATTTACGGCATTTTCATTTTTACTACGGGACTTAAGCGGTGACCATATAATTTTACTGTTGGAAAGTCTGTAAAATAATTCAGTGCGCGTCTCTGCTTTATGTTCGCATACATCTAGTTAATACATTCTGAAGTACGGTGACCTGAATAGGTCTTTTAGCTATGTTGTAGGGATTAGGAACTGCGTGTTTAATGAGCATGATGTCTTAACGATGACATTCTGTCATTCAGTGGCGTATTGTGGTCGTGTTCCAAGGCATGCAATATAAGCTTCGAATATACATTTTGAGCATATGGACTCAGTTTGTCTACCGGTCATATCCAATAAACAAATGTTGTGTAGACTGAGGTGTATTACTGGACAATATGTTCCTTGCCTCTTATATGCTACTGGAAGAATAGCGTACCTGCTCCTACAAGTATAATGGTCCCACAGACAACTCAGTATTGAGTATAGTCACTGCTTGTCACTGCATGCCTTGTAACACGACCACGATACGCCACTGCCGTCCTTGTCCTTTCCGTAGATCGGCATAACGAGTGGAAGGTTTTCGTTTAAAAAAATTATAACGTATTTTCCCGTACGTTACAACGCATTTGAAGAGCGTGTTAGGCGGCTCCTTTTCAGTCACCGATCCAGCAATGAGATTTTTTTAAGGTAGGGGGTGGTATGCTGAGGGGCAAATTGCAAAAATAAAGAAAGAAAATTACCCTGGCACTTTGTTTGGCAAGCACTTAAATGATCGTCTACATGTTCCCCCTTAAATCAGTGTCATTCTGAAGTGGTTCATCACGGAGTTAAGTTCACTTTACAGTAGGTCATCTTTAAAATTTATTTGTATGATTAGTACTTGATTAAGGGGATGTGTGATATTCCATACGACCCCACCCATCACTCTTCGGATCCATCCCTGCACCTTTAAATTCCAATAGGAAAAATAAATCTTTCGTAAACACCGCACGCAAATTCAGCTCTTTGGGTATAAAGGCAGTGTCTTTATTGACGTCTATGCCACCCATATCGAGTCCCTTACATTGCCTCACAAATTCTTACAAGGGAGGACATCTCTTCAGCACTATTCCTACCTTCATTCATCAGAGATAAAGTTATGGGCGATTCGCGATAAAGTGAGCACTTCTGAAAACCATGTTGTTTTGAAAAAAATATATATAGCATATTATTTACTTTGATATCAGACAATAACTTGACCACGATACAATATGTATACTTCCCTTGTTACTAAGGTAGATTTGTTTATTTTAAAAATTGACAGTAAACCATAAATTATCTGAAAGAAAAAAAAAACAAAGCTTTCAAAAGTGCTCACTTTTTTTTTTTTAACCGCCTATAACCTAGATCGCACAGAACTCGTTCTCGCATTCCCCACCCCTCCCTCCCTTAACTTTCCAGTCTTCCTAACATATTCCATCGATAGAATTTTTTTTTTCGGTTATGAATGGTTTACAGCTTTCGCCCACGGCCAATAGCTACAATCAATATTAGAAAATGAAATCCAATAACTAGAATCAATATTCATTAACAATAGACACAATTAAACTCTAGAAACTTCTAGGACATCACAAATATGTAATGTGCCGAATTCCGGTCACAGGATCCAAAAAACCGACCGCTCACGGCGGTGGCTACTGAAGAACTTGATAGTAAAATAAAAATACCTGTCAGTTCACCACCCCCTTTCCGCTGTGGTGGGGTGGGGGTGCACATGTTCCGGCATCCCCTCTCCCCAACAAACGACCCTGTCCTAAAAATTTATTTACAGTACCTTATTTAAAGCTGCTAATTCTTCTTTGACATGTTTGGTGTCTTCTCGCTGCTGGCCAAGCTGCTCCTTGATCTGGACAAGCTGCAGAAAAAAAATCCCGAACATTACAGCATGTTGTTTCCTTTAGATAGTCGCAAATAGTTAACCAAACTAAGGTTAATTCTAATACAGACTATGAAGAAAATGTGATTCCTTATGGGAGAGTTTGGAAAAAGGAAAAAATTCTTCCGCTCGTTACGCTGCTATCGATAACGGTTCTAAATAAAATACGAGACCGAAGTAAAATTATTTTTAACTAGGTTTGGCAAAGAGAGAAGTCATTTAGTTTAATTTTAAAGTGAAAAACAAACCAATTTTGGCTTTCAAATTACCAACTTCATGTAACTTAAAATTCACGATAGCTCATATCGATACCAGTGCTCAAGAGGCAGAAAATTTCCCTGTTCCAAAATTATGTCAATGATGTTTTCAACTTGTATTAGAATTTACCGTAACTAAACAAACGTATCGCCGAATTAAAAACCTGGAAGTGACTTTTTTTGTTGTGTTTACCGTACTGCATGACAGCGATATGTGGTTACTATACCAACTCGTGAATGCACCGAAATTATATTACTGACGTCCAGGTACAGCGATAACATTGATATGTCGGTTTTATGTAATGTAGCCCTGTGCCTTGGATGCAGTCTTATTTCACATGTTTTAACATCACTTGCCATCAGGATAAGAAAAAAATAACAGATGACTTAATGTTAGAGATAAATATCAACTAGTCTCAAATTACACCGGCGTTAGTTTTATTTTATATCGAATACGGCACTGTAACATGGAAGAATCAGACACTCTTTCAAAATCAGCACATATATAATGCAATATTTTATTCTTGTGCGCGAGCTATATCGCGCACTATTGTGAAAGAAAATCAAAACAATAACGTTTGAAAACATTTTTCTCACATACATATTGAAAGGTCTCTTCTTCGAAGTGACTTGTAGAGGGACTACATTAATAATGTAATAGTCACAATGGTTGTTTTTTTGCTTACATTCACATACACTTGCAATAAAGGGATTGTACATGACGTAATCTTCTCGAGCATAGATGTATGAGGACATCTTGAAATTACATGACTTTCAAAGGAAGGTGAGGTGAGGCAGTTTTACGGCCCTTTAAGGCCATGTTCTCTCGTTTCTACTGTTTTAGGATAGTAATTTTTTAAGCTTAAACGAGAGAAGATATAAAAATCTGTTTGGCAGTTTGGTTTTAAATTGTTTTTGCTGAGATTGCTTTTTTTTAAACAGTAAATTATACGGTCTCGACTAAAAAGTCATTTAATCAGAATTTAGTTAGTTACACAATTAGTTAAAATCATAGTATTTACTGCCATGAGAAAATCAGCCAACGCGGAGAAGACGATTGTAAACAATATGTCAGACAGATTTTTTATTTCTGCTCTCGTTCAAGCGTAAAAAATTAATATCGCTAAAAATAGTAACAATAGAGCGAGCGTGGCCTTAAGGGGCCCGCCTCGTGGCACATGTGTTTGTGTGAGTGAGGTATAGTGCTAAGGGCGACGTCGTATGGGCCATACAACGGTGCGTCGCCTCTACGCTTAAGGCGTGCAGTCTTCACGAAAAAACAAATTTCCTATGGGACTTTAAGTGGTGACCCTATTGTTTTATTTACGAAATCACTTTTCTAAAGTCCAATGCACTACCCTTAAGTGGTTTCACATGTATTCGGCTAGTATATTTTCCGCTATAGCAGCCTGAAACCCCCGTTTTATCCCATTTTGACGTGGCCTAAAAGGGGATTTCTAATACGTGTGTAGTTTTGAAATTACTTAAGGGCAGTCGTCTGAAGTGTGTGTTCTTTTCGTAGACAAACGGCGTGAACACACGAGTATTAGTTTCCGTGTAAAACTTGTTCTTCAAACTCGCTGCAGTGTGATTTTATGACAACGAGGCGGGCCCCTTAATAACAAGACCTTAAGGGTGTTCAAATGGTAAAAATTCAAGACTTTATATTTGCACGACATAGTCTTCGTTAAATAGACGTTACACGTGCCTACATTTTCCACACGCAAACATTTTTTAGCTCTCATAGTTTCCCCACAGTCAGAAGTTACAAGTTACGGGAACATAGCAATAACAAAAACGAAGTGACTTTACTAGGATGAAATAATTTACACTGAAATTAGATATAATGTAGCCTGCCTATGCTAATACATTTAAAACACTCAACAAAGTAATTTTGTGTATTTTTGATTGCCAAAAATTTAGTAAATTTTCATCATTGAAATATTTTTTTAAAGTGTAAAGGAATTACATAGTGTGTTTTTAAATTATGTATGCATATTGTGCATAATGTATCATTTCAGTGTAATTTTTTTTCATTCCAGTAAGTCACGTGGTTTTTTTTTTTTTTTTGTTCCAATGTTCCCTTAGATTGCAAATTCTGAATTTGTCATGTTGCTATGGGAAGACTATGAGAGTTAAAAAACTTTTACAGGCGGAAAATGTAGTCACAAGTAAGGTCTGTAAAACGAACACTATGTCGTATAAATATAAAATTATGAATTTTAGCCACGTGAACGCCCTTAACAGCTGAGGACAGTTAAGTACACAATAAGCAGGTGAAAACAGATGGGAAAAAATTTTTAAAAAATATTCAAATACCAGTAGTAACACTTTTTTAGTTTTAAACAAACACGGACACGCTAAACATAAATGTTTGTTACAGAATTTTCTAAGTACGTTGGTAATTTCTGCGTTATTAAAAAAAGTTAACTATAGCTATATAACTCAACATGCCAGTTCCCTTTCGCAGAGCTGAGACTATGCTTTACTCTCTAAAACTACATTACTTTGTTTAGATTATTAAGAGTATTTTGAATAATACTTTCCCTTCCGTTATGATGATTTCTTCCCGGCGTTGGATCATCAAAAGGACTTGATGATGTGTATGCACTCATACATTAATATTTACGCACGTGCGTACATTCATGCATTCACACACATGTGCACGTAAATACATTTCTACTCTCTTCTACATATGAACACTCACAGACACATATCGTGCATACGTTGCCTACCGTAAAGTTATATACTAACCACATTTATTCATTCTAGTTACTGTTTTTACAGGGACGCGGCGCGGCGGCCGAGTGATCAGATCACTCGCCTCCCACCAAGGCGATACGGGCTCGAATCTCCGTTGGGGTTACTCCGCAGGCTTTCTGATCTAGGAACCGTGCCGGACGACGTTGCTGGCCGGAGAGTTTTCTTGGGAACCTTCCGTTTCCTACACCCTTCTTATTCCGGCACTTATGTATTGTAGGGTCTTATTAAAGCGTTTCTTGGCATGCAAATGGGGCAGCCTCATCAAAATTTACACACTTTTGAGTAGAAAGAAAAAACTCTTAAGAAATGTAATCAAAAACAAATTCCAAAAAACCAATAGTTGATTTTGTAGCTGTAGAATTCCAGGCCCCTATGTTGTCTTTGGTTTCTTTCGAGCTTAACGGTCAGTAAATTGATTTATGAACTAATTTTTAAACTGAGACGTTGGCACTTCTGCCTGTCGAGGGACGACATGTCATCATGCGTCATGACGAGCTGATGCTCATGGGCGTCCGGTAGTTAATAAGTCTGCATCCGGAATGCGATAACCAGACCCTCTGGTACCCAATAAGTTTCGTGAGTTTATCAAGTTGACTACAGTGAAGCACTCACCTCGTCTGCAAGCCTGCCCACAGCCGCCAAGGAGTCACTGTTCTGTCTCTGTAAGTCCAGAGAAGCCTGCAGATGCTTGGTGTTCTCTGCGTGCAGCTGCAGGGACTCCTTCGTGACGTCACCGACACATCCCAGAACAACACCGACTCCTTCCAGCGCCTTTACTAGCTCCGGCCTATTCTGATTTGCGAACAAACCATGCGTGAACATTCTTTAAGGCCATGATCAGTCACTGTTACTGTTTGTATGATAATTTGTTTTAAAATCATAAACGAGATCAGATATAAAAATCACTAGCGTAATTTTGTTAAAAACAACGAATATTATATTTTAGATAAATTTTTTTCAAGTCGAAATACTCAATGTTTTCAGCGGATTACGCAATTAAGGAAATTCCCATTAATGAACTAATTAGCCAAATCTACATGTTTTTTCCGCTAGAAAAAATTATACTACATAGAAAAAATTATTTTTAACAAAACTGTGCAACAGGTTTCCTATACATGCTCTCGTTATGGAATAAAAAAAAAAAACCTCGAAAACATTACAAATGATGGATCATAACCCTAAGGCGATGATCCCTAATCTTTATTGCTAATACGATATTTCTAAGGCTACCAGAAGCGAAAACTAGAGATGAGCTATGACTATACATAACTCTGAATTGTTTTTGGATGATAAGACTGTTAGACACAGGTACACTCTTCTACCAGTAACTTACTAGCATCAAGGAAGTAATTCTCCAGTATCACACTCCAGCTACTTACGTTGGGTGTGACCTGTAAGCGCATTAATGCCACGTGTTTAAAGTCGGCTCTACTGTAGCTTTCTTTGGAACATGGCAAACACTTCGCACTGAGAGCCACCAACTATTTCCCAATGCCTGACGTGCACTTATGCAGCTCTGCTTCGCGGTCAGCGATTGAATGTTGTTAACTCTCACGTTTCTTAGGGTTCTACCCACAAACCACAGAGGTGTGGAGTCTCAGTGAACTTATTATCATTGGTATAGTCAAACCAGAGACGTCACTTCACAAAGACACAACTATGAAGCAGAGCTGCAAATGTGCAAGTAAGGCAATGAAACGAGTTCGTGAAACTTTCTGTTCGTCAAAAATCAATGGCTGTGCATATAGCGTAAGAAATAACAAAACTTTAAGCTAATTATTAATTTAAACCAAAATTTAATTTTTAAGTCGATAACTTACCAAAATTACATTATGTTAATAAAGAATATGCTACATGGTAAAAAAAAAGTTTCGAACGCATACATGTAACGGTTTTACGAAATATCTTGCCTTTTAGGATTAAAAGATAAAAATCCGCGAAACCAATGTAAAACTGTACCTATCACATTGAACTGTAACTTCCACAACCATTTTTGGACTTTTATTTTTAGAGATATGATAATTTTCCTATGCAAGTCTTAACGGCTTGCAGGGTCTTACCGAGCTCGTCTCGTCTCCACGACAGTCTTTTGTTAAGACGAGCAGCAGGAGAGACAGCGCCAGTGTGACAGTTGGGCAGGCGGCCATTATGATCCTCGCTCTGTAAACAAACAAACGCATCACACAACAATATAAGCATTTCGTGGTTGGATTGCTTACAAGCTGGTTACCAGCGTTTACAACGAAACGTTCAAGTCGCGAAAATGGGCCCTTTCCCACAATAATGTTTTGCTTCAATTTTATTTTTAATTTATTGAAAGCAATGTGACGTCATGTTGACGTCATAACCGCGGCCTATTTGTCTTTCAATTTATTGAATGCCTTGAATTTTGTCTAAGATTTTAAATGTTTTAAATCTGCTTGAATTAAAATGTATGAGAACAGAGAAGAAGCTTTCCTGACTTCGTTAATTCAAATAACCAATTAACATAGTTCTGTTTGATGATTAAACAATATAAAAATTTGTATTAGCATTATTTCTTTCAAATAACGTATAAAAATATTTATTAATTGCGTGTTGGTTCAAATATAAATTTTTGTGTCGTGCAGGGTTAGTAGATAATTTTAAAACAGCTGCATGATTTATTTTTTTACATAGTTTGGTTACAAAATGTGCGATAACATTTAAAGTGGCCCTTTAATTGTTTAGATATCTTAAATCTTTGCTCCATTAAATAAATTCAGTTCAAGAAATTAATTAAAATTAATATTTGATTGTGTGAAAGTGCCTTAAGTAAAGTGGATCTCGGTTAGAAAGAGGTTTAAAACTGTGCAGTCGCTGCGGCAGTGTGGAATTGGAATGGACATTGCTGACGTATTTTATTGCAGAAAACAACATACATTTTTTGTGTAAAATATGCTCAGTTCTGTAGACATTTAGTACGTTTAAACACTTCTGTTTTAGAAGGTTCAACCATGTGTAGAAACATGAAAAATGAGCACGTTCAAGAATATCTGTTTACTGATGCAGACAACATCTGCACATTGGCTGCTCGATGATACATAATACCACATAATTGAACATATACTTAGTTACTTATATGTTATTGACTCAGCACCTTCCATGAGGTGTCAGATAAGCGAAGCCGCAACTGATAAAGCGACGTTAAGTTACAGTTGTTTGAATTCTAGTTTACGCCCAAAAGAAAACACAATTTTTCAGGTTCCTAGTCATATGTCTGATTGCTGAAACCAACTGCAATTAGGAGTTGATTGGGCCAACAATTTCAAAAGGTTTTTCCAGTTGTAGTTTAGAAAATAACGAACCATCTTAGGTTTGCTCTACTAAATGTTCAGCGATATTAATATTTTTACGCCTAAACGAGACCAGACATAAAAAATGCTGTCTTGCAGATTTGTTTAAAATCGTCTTCTCCATATTGGCTGGTTTTTTCAAGCCAGTAATTACTATGGTATTAGTTACTTTACTTATTTAATTAACGAAATTAAGTTTAATTGACTTTGTTTAGTCAAAATCGTGTAATTTCTTGCTTTGAAAAAATTAGCTATCACGGAAAAAATAAAACATTTTAAACAAAACTGCCGGACAGATTTTTCATTTCTGGTCTCATTTAAGTTTAAAAAATAGCTATCGCAAAGACAGTAGAAACTAAAGCGCGTGGCCTTAATGCGAAACAAGCTTCTCACACGAACTTTGCAAGTGTCTTTCACAATGCCCTTTCACACTATGAAATATACATTGAATTCAATTTCTTGAATATATTATCACTTAACAACGATTCAATTAATTAGATTCAACAAACATTGAAGGGACCACTTAAACAATTACCACACAATTTTTCAGTTTGTAAACAAATTGTGAACAAAATTAATTGTGTAGTTATTTATTATCTACTAATCTTGCACGACAGGAAAACATTCAGTTAAACCAATACACATTTTTAAAGCTATTTGTTGTATATGTAGGAATTAAAAAGTATATAGGCTACGCGTATTTATTTTGACGTGATTTCAATTCACACACAGAACTCAATTAGTATGCTATTTTAATTAATACTGATAGAAAATAATTTATTCTCTTTTCTTAAGTATTTTTATTTTAAAAAATTAAAACCTATTTGTACCTAAAATCTTTGAAGTAATTCAGGACATTCAATAAATTGAAAGACAAAAATAGCCGCGGTTATGACGTCAGAATGACGTCACATGGCAAGCAGTGAACTGAAGTCAGTAAAATTTAAAGAGAATTTAAGTAAAGTTCGATCGTGCGAAAGGACCTATAGTGTGCAACGTGTTTAAGAAGTCACTACTGCTCGCTCGCGTGCCAACTACCCACATACTGTGTGCTAAGAATGGTACCTAAGCTATAGGTAGTTATAATTAACCTCGATGTTAGTCTGGGCAGGGAAAATTACGTACGTTTAGAGTAACAAGTCAATCCGGATTGAGCTAGGATTGGACTGAAGAATCTTGATTCAAATTTTACTTTAAACATCTTCCTACTTGACTGAAGTAGGAGTGGAGTGAGTAATCCAGTCCAGTCGGCGAAGTGGACTGGACTGTACAATCCGGATTGAAACGTTCACTTTAAACACCTACCGGACTGAACTGAACGAAGGCGAATCGTTCGCTATATTGAATAGTTCCTTTGGTTATGTTAGAGGTGAGAATCAATTGTTTAACGTTGTAAAACTAATGTGAAGTGCAAATTAAATAAAAATATATATTCCCACGAGCAAATCCAAACAAAATATCTAACAAATATTCGCCTCTTAGTTTGTTGACAGTCATTTGGTCTGTAGTTCAATGTTTCGCAAGTAGATGTCTCTAGACTTGGATTCAGTCAATGTTTAGGCCTACATGTCAATCTAAATCGAAAATGTTATCCTTAAACTAATGTAAGTCCACTTTCACTTTATGTTAGCTCCATGTTGAATCCAGCCCAAGATCATTCCAGTCCGAACTTTCACTATAATAGCATTAAATGTATTCTAAAGGCGCTCAGAGAGCAACACGAGTAAGGTTTTTAAGTGCCCGACAAGGCACGAGAGTGGCTTCTACATGATGCCAGGTAGTCTCACATAAGAATCCCATTTTTTACAGATCTGAAGACTATAATTTTTATAAATTTATTTAGTAAAATATTTTTAATTTTGACGTATTTCAAGGTTTGAGAGCCAATTGGGTGCGTTTTGTTCAAAAAAGTCTAATGTAGCGGAAGAAAACACTTCTCACTTCATGAAAACAGGTGTAAAAAGAAATGCAAACACGAAATTGCTAAAAAGTGGAATGCTGATAGAGACGGGCTAAGTTGCAGGTCAGCACCGCGTAAATAAGTGGCCGAAACTAAACAGAAATACTCTGTCGTGAAAAGTCGCCAGGCCTTTAGTCTACGAGATAGGTCTTATATACTAGTGAGCGGAAATGCCGGGTAGGTTGTTGCTTTTGAACGAGTCTTACAATGGCGGCTAGTTACAAGCTAAAGAATTATTTTGGACATACGCCATTGCAGCAAATTGTGTGTCACAGAAAACTAGACAGTACACACAAACAGACAAGTAAACAAACAAAAGGACTTTGTTTGCAACTGGCAAACATAGGTAAACATATACAATTCCACAACGAATTCAGACAATGATTTACAAGATAATAAATGGACACAAACAAGCACCTAAGCCTAAAAAAAAATAACCAAGGCAAATTAAATAATTAACGTAGATTTTTCTACAAAAGGAATTCCGTCATTAAGTTCGAAACAACTGACAAAAAGTATATATAACTACAACAACAAACAAACGAGCGATAAAAAATCTGAATGAAAACGACAGAGCAGAAACACGGACTCCTTGAGGAAAGCGAACGAAAGCAAGCGATACAGTAACTGCGGACAGTAAGACAATGAAAATACAGACGAACACAACGGTCTCCTTGCGACAAAACTCACTGCGACGTATCGGATACTGCAATCTGTCCCCGTCTTCAGGCGCATTACACAGTCCGAGGTTGTTTGTTGACTTGTCTGATTATTTGTGTGTAATCTCTGGTTTTCTGTGACATACCATTTTCTGCAATGGCATATGTCGAAAATACTTCTTTGGCTTGTATCAGGGTAGTTTGTTCACAAAAATCACCGACAAACTGCAGCAAGTGTTTCCTAGTGAAAAATAAAGCAGGAAATATGTTAAGGCACTTTGTACGTAACCGTAATACTGAGGGAGTAATTCGCTTTTGAAAATCAAAATTTAAAACATTCATTTGACCACAAACTGAATACTGAACGACGTAAACTAACAAAACTCAGGATATGACAATACCGACAAGCCAACAGTAAATGCCAATTGATACCTCCATCCCTTACGATAATAAAATGGGTGGCCACTCTTGGATTTCTTACCACTTTTTAACGGCAGGATAATATAACTATTATAATAAAAATTGTTCTGTTGTAGCGACTGTCTAGGACGCATAGTTTTCGTGCAAACGCACGTGAATTTTGGGCGTGGTAAAACAGAGCCTAGAGCGTAGAAAACACTGAGTATATGAGTATTTGTTTAATCCCGCCGCACCGCACAGACGATGGTAGGCATTCTCTATAAATATCATATGCCGTACCTTAAATAGCTTACATAACCGTACCAGTACTTTGTTCCTGGGTGAATTTGTGAATGTTGAAAAAAAATATAACTGTGTACGTGAAATAAATATCTCGTCGGAACAAAGCACGAAGTTAGAAATTTAAACAGTTTGTATAATTCTGGCAGTACTGTAAAATGTATGGGGTGAGGGAGATTTGGTTTCCAGGAATTGTCCGATATTGCCAGTACCAATACTGATGCTGCTTTGAGAAGGAAAAATAACATTATTGCAGGTGCAAAAAATTAAAAACGTAATTTTCAAAACCATTCGTCAAAGATTATTCTAATTGTGTTATTTTGAATAGTTTAAATCTTAGAATTAACCTTTAACATAAATAAAAATCTACGAACCACAAACTAGTTAGTGACTATTAACATATGCAGGCGTATGGTTTACTTTTGGCATTGTTCATATGTCATGCAATTTTTGTTTATTATTGACGTCAGGAATAATTTAACTAACAGTCACCAAAACATTTTTAATTTGTAAAGTACTTGAGACTGTGGCATTGCTAGGCGCATTTTATCTGCCAGAAAGTTGTGTTGAAAACTGTGCAACATAAATAGACAGAAGAAAAAATGCGGAATTCTAAGATCTTCCACTTCAAAAGGAGCGTACAATCAAGGCACTTTTTTTTAGTTTGTTGTGCTGTGCGGCCTCGATGATGTGCCACGTCTCGATACTAAATATTAAAATTAAGGCAGCCTTGCATTCTTGCGTGTTGCTTGTGGTTAGAGCTACTTATTTAACGTGTGATGAATATTTATCCGACATGTTTCAAAGCCTTACTGCAGACCTGTAACTCTGCTTCGTCATCAGTGATTGGATGTTTTAACTCACAGCATTTTGGTGTTCAACCTGCCAATCACAGACTTGTGTTGTCGCAGTAAAACTGGCTCTTATTGGCACCGTTAAATACGTGACGCCTCTCCAAAAAAGACACGTAGCCAATAATAATGAAGCAGGGCTGCAGTGCAGATGTGCAGGTAAGACAATGAAATAAGTTGGTGCAGAATTATCACCAACAATCAGTGACGCTAATTATTGTGAAAATATTGACACGTTACTTCTTTCTCCAGCCTTATTATCTGTTAATTGCCGGCACACATTAATAATTCCACCACGTTCGTATCCCAACGTAACACCTTCTGAATTATAACTACAGCAGCTAAGAACACACCTACGAAACAAAAGAACAGAGGCCATAAAATAATGAAGTAATATGCAGCATGTAACGTTACGTAAGTTACTTTATGTCTCACTGTGTTATTGGTTGGATGTGAAACTACTAAAAGAAAATATTTTTTAGGTAATCTTTGATATTAGTAGAAATTAAATACTGTGTGAGATAAGGATGATTAAATATTGTTATTTTCACACTATAAGTTTGAACACAGAGTTGAAATTCAGTAACCGCAATTGGTGGCTCGTGTTCACATGTTTAGTAAACATCAATGCGTTTTGTATCTAATTTTGCTTTAAAAATAATCACAGTCTGTTAGTTATGTTAAGGAAAACTATTTTAAAACAGTTGTTATTTTGTTAAAACAAAATCACATTTAGCCAGCTATCGCTGAAAACGGCATAACATTAGATACTCAGGTTTAGACTCAGGGAAAAATATCGGTTATAATACAGGGAATCTGAACAATAAGTGCACATAATTCTGATACGTGATACCGTATCGGACGGTTTAGATTTATCAGTACAAGATCAGCCCTGCTGTTGAACTGTAGTCAAATGTTACGTTCCGAAATGCTCCCACTTTACAATCTCATATCAGTTACTCGATTTCATGTCAGTAGCGTTTCGTCGACGTATTTTCCTGACCTTCCGTATCCCTCAAACCTAGACTTGTATCTGCCTGGTCTAAATGTCACTTTCCACTCAAGCATGTGAAAACCACGCCAGTGTCACCGTAAAAGTTTTATTGTAGTAAACATTTTTTTTTTACCTAATACGAATATTCGCTTATCTTTAAGTGACATTTATGGCGAAAATCTCTCATTGAACTATTTAATTTATTTTAATGGTGTGTGTGTTTAGCACTGGAAGAGTTAACGATTCACGTTACCAAACCACACATTTTCACGTAAATAGTAATACATAGGGCAGGAATTTTTGGTGAAAAAATTTTTGCCCCATTTTGTTTCAGTGTCTTACGTCCACACCTGCACCTCAACTTCATAGCAATTGACAGAGTATTTTTGTGCAGAGTTGTTATTTATTTGACTGTGCCAATTAATACTCGGATAACTGCGGCACATCACGTCTGTGGTTTGCGGGTTTAACCTCAAGACGGTAGGTGTTACGGTATTCAATCACTGACCACAAATCAGAGTAATACACATAAAAGAAGAGACTACCCCACCCATCTTCATTACTGTACACTACATTTGAGTTGACACGGACATGCAAATGTTTTAAGGAAGTGCTAGTACTTTACTGAGTAGTTTAACGAACATATTAAAATACTCTATTGTTTCACTTGCACACATATTTTGTTTTAACACACACAAATTCAGCCAGATTGTGTGAGCTATTTCAGGTATGGCACATGATATTTTATAGTGAACGTTCACCATCTTCTGTGCGGCGCGGTGAGATAAAACAAACACGCGTGTACGCAGTGTGTGTGTGTGTGTGTATATATATATATATATATATATATATATATATATATATATATATGTGTGTGTGTGTGTGTGTGTGTGAGAGAGAGAGAGAGAGAGAGAGAGAGAGAGAGAGAGAGAGATTCACATACACACCCAGTGGATTGAAGCTCTGTGGACGTAAGTGACAAAATTAACGTCTAACGCAAGAAACATTATTTTGGATAATTTTTAAAATTTTGCTGTCTTAAATTATTCTTAGAACACTCTACCCACAATCCTTTTTACGCAAATATTTTAATAGAGAAAACATTAGATGGTTAAAAAAGATACAGGACAGTAAATACGTTAAACAGGTAGTTACATGATGTTAGGCCTAAGTGTGTTGAAGAATATGTACTTTAAGAAAATATTAATACCCCATAGTGAAAACTCACCTATCAACATTGAACTTACGGCATTAAATTCACCTATCTGTTTCAAGGATCTTAGAATGAAGCCACGGAGTTTAAATGGATAGATAATGACCACTTTAATAATTTCTCTCTGGATCAATTTTAACATAAGTTTCCTGTCCGAATTCTACTGTATGGGTACATTTGCATATTTCACTTTCTAATTTAATAGGTACTTAGTATATAAAACGTAATTTTGAAAAGTTTTATTTGCCTGCATATCACATTAATACTAACAGCAATTTTTTTGAGAAACTGTACGTAGGCCTATAAGTATTTTTTGTTGAAAGAAGTTTCATTAAAATTGACCCATTGATAGTAATTAATTTTAACAACGATTAATAAATTAAACCCTGCATGCACAAGCTTTGTGGACAGATTGCCAGGGAGCATATAGTTATAGCTGGTGATTTTTTTGTGAAAAGAATTGTGTAACACTTTGTATCAATACATAACGCTTACACCTGCACCTTTGGCTTCGTGGCTATTGGCAGAGTGTATCCGTTCAGAGAAGCAGTTCATTTGACTGTGCCAATGAGAATTAGGTTACTGACCACACGTCTGTGATTTGCGGGTAGATCCCCAAGACGTTCAGAGTTAAAAACAACCAATCACTGACCATGAGGCAAAGCTGCAGGTGTGTACATGAGGCATTGAAACAAAGTGTTGCGTAATTCTTTACACCAAATATCACCAGGTCTACACGTAGCCTAGTAAGTGAGCCCTAACTCCAGTGTTAACAACGAGAAAGTTATTTTCGCTGAAGACACCCGAAGTAATCAACAATCACCTCTCCCTAATACCCAGTAGCGGCTCGTGGGTTGTTGCCAGGTGAGGCTGAAGGCTTATGGAACTGTGCACTCTTGATAAACGCGCTGTAAACCAATGACCATGAGACCATGAAAGACTGGACGACTACTAGATCTTTTGTAACCACTCAGTAGTAAAGGGCACCTGCACAGCAGCGTGTCAGTGCACTGAAAGAAATTTTTGTATATATTCTCTCTGCAAAATTATTTCGTAGTAACAACGAAATAATTTTGTGGTAGCCACAATATCTTAGTGGTGTCAAAACTGGTTTTGTTGGGACCACAAATTAATTTTTGCAGGGTAAATACCCACAAAAATTTTGTAGCCGCCACAAGATATTTTTTTTCCATGTGGTTGTAGAGTCAACCAGCGCACAAGCCTGTAAAGCTCTTGGCAACAGCAGCCCTACCTGGTAACAACCCACGAGCCGCCACTGACAATACCAACGTCAGAAAACACGCTCTTCCGTGTATACTGTTTTATAGACAATTATTTTAAAACCGAAACGAGAGCAGGTATCAGAAAACCGTTTGGCGAAAATTTTTTCTAATTGGTTTACACTATGTTGGCAAAATTTCAAGGCAGCAAGTACTAATATGGTTTTAGCTAATTATGTAGAGAACCAAACTATTGTTTTAAGTCGAAACCGTATCATTTATTGTCTTGAGAAACTTATCCACCCCAGTATAAAACATTTTAAACACAAGTGCCGAGCAGATTTGCGATAAGTTCTCTCGTTTAAGGTTAAATAAATAATTACTGCAAAAATTGTAGGAGCAGAGGAGCACGGTCTGAACACAAATTTAATTTTTAGTCATTATCTGTTTCTAATACAATTTTTTTACTAAATTTAACTTCTCAATCAGCTAAAAATAACTATTTGCTATTGATATGCGTTAGTGTAAATGCAATGTTCCATTTCATTGCTATTCCGTTTTCACTAAGTATGTTTTCCGTCGGAGGTGGGTGACTTCCGCAATTTTCGGTTAAGAACGTTCTAGAGGAAAACAATCATAATTTTATGTTTGGAGGAAACAGTGCTAGTTTTGTAGGCGTAATTTGGGAGTACATTATCATCTTACAATAAAATTTATTATATCAGCTAATTTTCCCATAACAGTATTTTAAAACGAAAATTTGCACGTATTTAGTTCATACACCTACCGAACACCAATCAATATAATGTAATGAAATATTTCACAGTCAAAGTACATGTCACGGGCTAGGGAATCAAGCATATAAAAACCCAATACAAAACATTTTTGTATTTACAAAAAATAATCTAAAAGTAGCAAAACATTCCGTAATTTCAGACAATTTCAAAACTACAAACCATTGTTTGAAAGAGTTTTTATTTATGTAGAGCCCTAGTCAGTGACACACTCACTCTTACTGTGAATTATTTCGTTACGTTATGTTGATTGGTTTTCGGGGGTTTACGAACAAAATATATGCAAATTTTAATTTTAAAATGCCACTATGGGAAAACTGGCTGAGTTAATTTTTTATTTGTAAAAGGGTAATGTTTTCCCAAGCAACGCCTACAAAACTAACACTGTTACTCACAAATATAAAATTATGTTTTTTCCTCCTGGAACGCCCTTAAGGATTCAATTTTTCTTGTATCATTTACAAGGGCCTGCGGATAACTCAAGGCTACAGTGATGCCAACAGGATGTCTTGAATTATAATCCACAACGACTTGGTGATGTTACATAACATTTGCTACGAGCTTTTGAATTAAGCAAGCTTACATGTACACTTACCTAATGGCAGGAGACTGGAGAAACTTCGACAGTCATGGATTGGTGTAAAAAGAATTTTAATTTCGCAGGTTGAAGCAGGCGAACGGAGCTGTCAGTCTTGGGCGAAGTAACAGCGTGTTTTGATAAGAACCTACTTCAGTAATAAACATGTCAGCGAGGTCGTAGCGTACTCACGAGTCTGTCTCAGTGTAGCCAACTTCAGTTTCAAAAAACTGCCTAATGTCCACATAAATTTCGCGCCAGTTACAAGTTATTTCTAGGGACCCGTATTTTCGATGAAATAGTTTCTGCACCAGTTTGTTTCTGTGCTTCTGCATCTCCTCTTCATGGTCTGTGGTTGAATGTTTTCAACTATTACGTTACTGCAAATCGCAGACGTGTGGTATCGCAGTAACCTTGTTCTTGTTGGTACAGTCAAATAAGAAACTTCCTTCCACAAAGACACGCTGCTAATAACAATGCAGCAAAACTGCACAGGTGCAGATAAGCATTGCATCAAGTTTATGCAGAAATATGTACGCGATATCAGGGGGTCCCTGGTTATTTCCAAAAATGCATAGAATTAATTAATAGTGCTGATTTAAGGGAGAGTGTTAGATTTTTTTTCTTGTAAGGGCATTATTGATTTTCTTTTAGGAATGATTACAGGTCTAATACAAGATGAACTATTACGACCTATAAAATTTATCGCAAATATCTTGTGTGCCGTAACATTGATCAATTTACAAAAATGTTTTAAAATATAACTTACCTATTACAGAAAATCTATAAATAAAATTTAGCGTCTAGCTCTCCCCCTTATAGATAAACGTGTCATAAATTATTTAATTAAAAATAATAAAGTAGTACTAAGGCAACAATACTTCATATTTTCCTATTTTTTAAGTGCAGATTTACAATAAGTTTTTTTCATTTTAAAGTAAAAAATTCCATTTCTGCACTTGTATTATACTTCGCTACTTAAGTGTATATATACAGCAACTCCTAAATATGACGGCGCATGTAGGTCAAATGAGTGTTTTTCTTATAAACCGATTCGAGTAAGCCATTTACTTTCAGTTTCTCTGTCATGCGAAGTAATTAAATACAACATTATTACAGAACGTTTCCTTTGCTTAGAATTTATATATTGTTATGCTTAGGCTACTGTTAATAATATACGGAAGTGAAATCGAAAGAGTGATAATAACTCTTAACTCTTAATGCATTTCTCATGCCTACTTCTATATCCGTGCCTGCTACACTAAAAATCTCTCAACCCGAAACAATCAAGTTTTTTCCGCTAAGTTTTATTTTCGATCCCGCTATATATTTTGGAGGGAAATAAACTAAGTTGGTATCACTGTGTTTGCTGTGGACTCTTGAACAGACAGAGACGGCGTTGCTGCGCTACCGATAAGCCACTGTTTCGTAACGACTTCAGACGTATTTCCTCGGTGGCCGTAACATCGACGTCACTGAAGGGTCGCAGGTCATTTTTTTTTTTTTTTCGTTTATGATCCGTCCGCGAATAACGGTGTAGTTTTTGAGAATCATACATACCGCCGAACCAATTTTCTCCCGGTCTGCCACCGAGGGTGTCACACAGGAAAATGTTCCCAACATCTTTATCTGTTAAAATAAAACACTATTATAAATATATTTATGTGATTTAAGACATTTAGCTCGCCTATAAGTAAAAGGTTTCAGCGGCTCCTTAATTTACTAAAATATGGTTTTCAGACTGCTCTATCCGGAAATGCGGGGCCATTAATGGTGATGAGAGGCCCGGGGAAAATAAGTCTAAGTTCCGCACCCCCCCCCCTTCCCCAAGTGTATTTTATACCTCTGAATTTGGCAGTCCTGAATGTCAATGACGTATTTTAGAGTACTGGTTATAACTAGAGACATGCAAAATTCGCGTTATTTTCTGACAGTTGACTAGACTCCAAGTGACTATAGGCTTGTTCGAAGTCTCCCGCTGGCCGATATTGTCGTGACTTGCCGTGGAGAATTCATACACGGTAGAGAGGCCAATATCTGTAAAACGTAACACACGTAAATGACAACACATAAAAGTCCGTGGCCAGTTGAATCGCATATTATGCTCTGTTATGTATAGGAAAGTGAAGTTTAGTCTGCTACCAAATGATAACGCGAATTTCGCATGTCTCTAGTTATAACTTCAAAATGATTAATTCAATTGGAAAACTATCCAATGCTGCACCACTTCATACATTTCATACTCAGATTTATTCGACTGCAACCGGCACGATTTTACGGGGACGTTAGAAAAACCGAGGAGACAATTTGGTGCAAAACTCTATTCACCAAAAACCATTGGCTCTGTAGGTTCCATTGTAGAGAATAGACAGTTGAATAGGCTGCATGCAGAATAGAGATGTAAATAGGCTGCAGAATATAGAGGTAAATAGACTGCAGAATGGAGAGGTAAATAAGCTGCAGAACAGTGAAGCAAATATGCTGCAGAATAGAGGTAAATAGGCTGCCTAACCTAGCGTGAGCAAGGGTTGAAGAACCCTATAGTAAAAACAAAAGTAAGTAAAGGTTTTCGTTTTTTGCTTTCATTTTTATTGTGGTTTTTTTCCTGCAACACGGTAGAATTTGTTCTGTTCTGAGTGCTGCCGTGGCCGAATAGGCCAGCGTCACAACATCTGCCCCTTTCCCAACCACAGTACAATGAAGGCCAACTGGACGACGATATAGGGCACTGTATCGAGCCAAACGGTGTCGGTATCATTATGGTCACCTAGAAGACAATATGGGCATCCAACTGCTCTTTGTGCCAGGCAGAGGGTCGCATGATTAAGTCCCTAGACGTTACGTCAAATGAAATATTTATTGTGTACCTTTTTGAGAAGGTACGTGTTGTACGAGTTATGAGTAGCCTATAATTCAGAAATTTTCTGTCATATTCGAAGGCATATAACTGGTATATTTATTGTGCTTTTATTTGATTTTCACCATTAAATGTATATTATTGTTTCAAATAGTATGAGAAAAGCTGGGCATTGTGATCTGTGCTCAAAAATACATTTAGAAAAATAGTACCACTTTTAATGTTTAATAGTATTACAGTGTATGTTATGTTCATTATGTATTATATTATTTCAATATACACTACAAGGTAATATTTATCTACATGAACTTTAACTGATGGTAATTAAGTGATTTATTTACATATTTATTAATTTGGACCCCTACCTGATTGAAATTATAATATAATTTAATTTAAATGCGGATTATATATGAAAGCAAATAAATCTCTCACAATATTTCATGTAAATTTAAATTTAATAAATTATGATTTTTATTGAATACTAGTTCATGTATGGTCATAAGATAGGATTTCTTCCTCTACGTTTAAGTGTGTTGATATCTCTTAGCCTGAGAGGCATTGTTTAAAGCTAGCGCTTTAGTAATTTTACTTTCTTGCTCCCTGAACTGTCAAACTTGTAGGTACCACAGCAAATTCTACGATTGCCTGGATATATTTATCTGCCGCCTTCGTAACTGTTAGCGCACTACAGGGAAAATGCTTTGTGCCAGTGTTAAAGCAAGTATTTTGAGCCGTTTTGAGAAGAAGCAGTAATTTAAATTAGACTCAGATTTTATATTATGAGTGAGCCTCATGTCAGCGTGGGAACAAACTGTAAACTGAGCCATTTGAACTTGACTTTGTTTTCAGCAAACTTGTTTAAATTCTATTAAGTGCCTTTGCTTTTTAAGAACGTTTAAATTTGTTTGTGTTAAAATGTATGAACTATTTATTGCCTAACCAGGAAATTATCACAAATGACATTTATGATTTTGAAAGTTCAAACAAACGTAAATTTTAATTCTTGTTACGACCATACCCAGAGGTTTGGGAGAAAGATTTCTCACGCCTCTGCGACTGAAAGTGCTAACCGGATAAATTTTGAACTTTACAAGCTATCATTACTACTTACCTACTAGAACTTCAGAATCAAGAATTATTGAAGTAATGCTTAACTATGATTGTGCCCATAGAGTGGGCGATTTTAGCTATTTTCTATCTAACGTAGGCCTAATTGGAAAGTATCTTAAAACTAGTAGCTTTGATTTTCATGCGGCAAGAAAATAATATGAACTTTCATGGTAATATACCATACTAAATTACTTGTAATTATGAGCCTTAACCATTTTTGGTCACATGTAATATATTATGAATATCATAAGCCTATGTACTAACGTGCTGTAACCCTTTCCTATTAACATAAATATTATATATATAAATATATTTATTTATTGGTCCAAATATAAATAAATCAATATATAATGGTCCAAATAAACATTAACTTCTGCTAAATATCATCTGTGAAACATTTTCACAAATGTGTGTAATATTGTTTGTTAATGTTGATTACGTACATTACTTTCTTACTCATTTTTACTGTGTATGAATCAACCAAAAATGTTTAATAAATATAATTTTATGTTTGATGAAAAAATTGTTAGATATTAAATACTATACTACAAATTTACAAATGACCGCAATTTTAAAAATATTAACACAGGATAAACTTAATACACAAAATTAACTCACTTTTGTGTGTAGTACTTATATATGTACAAAGTTTGGTAAAATTCTGAAAAAAATATTTTCTATTAAATGTATCACTATGCTAAAAATATAAAAATTACCGTTATTTTGAAAATATAAACACGGAATGAACGAAATTCACAATATTGAACTCTGCTTTGTATGTAGTATATTTCCTAAAATATGTGAAACTAAGCTAAAAATACATAAACGTCCGCAATTTTTTGAAAATATGCACACAGAATGAACGAAATACACAATACTCAAGAAAGCTTTGTATTTTATGTATGTGTACCAAGATTGGTAAAATTCTGACAAATGTTTAGTAAGATAAGTAATACTACGCAAAAAATAAAAATGGCCGCCATTTAAAAAATATGCACACAGGATGAACGTAATACACAACATTCAAGTAAGCTTTGTATGTAGTATACGTGTACCAAGTTTGGTGAAATTCTGAAGAATATTTCCTAAGATAAGTGATACTAATATAAAATTTTTAAATATTCCCGCCATTTTAAAAATATGCACACATCATGAACGAAATACACAATATTCAAGTAAGCTTTGTATATAGTATATGTGTACCACGTTTGGGTAAATTCTGAAAAATCATTCCTAAGATATGCAACAGAATGCTAAAAATTTAAAGATTGTCGTCATTTTGAAAATATGAACAGAGGAGCAACTACCAATACCATATTAAAATCAGCTTCGTATGTAACATACGTGTAACAAGTTAGATGAAGTTCTGAAAAAGATTTCCCACGATATGTGATACTATGCTAAAAATATATAAATTACCGCCATTTTGATAATACGTACACAGGATTAACGAAATGCATAAAATTCAAGTCAACTTTGTATGTAGTATATGTGTACTAGGTTTGATGAAATTCTAAATTACGATTCCTTAGATGATATCGAAAAGTGTTGAAATGTTTGCTATTTTATAAATATGAACACGGCGTAAACAAATTTAGAAAAAATCAAGTCAGAACACAAAGAACTATATGTGTACAAAGTTTGATGAAATTCGATCCTCTGGTTCAAAAGTTTTTAGGGGGTACAAACACACACCAACACGGACACACATACAAACATAGGCTACACACACTCTCACACCCACCAACACACACACTGTTACACGTACACACAGACAGAAAGTTGATCTCATAAGCCTACTTTTTCCTTCGGAAAGTTGGCTAAAATAAGCAATGTACAGTAAAATTCACGAACACGAATGTGAAATTGCATGGGTAGCCTACATAACAAAAAACATTGCTTGACACGCCCAAAACTTTCTGCGTGCTACGAAAACTAACGTTTAACGATAATAATTGACATACGTTAGATTATTAATGTTAGTCTACTATCATCAGTGGTCTGTTAGTGTTTGCCGACCTTCGTAGCGCAATCAGTTACGCACCGGTTTGCGGTATGTAAGGTTCTGGGTTCAGTCCCCAGGTCAGGCTAGGTGTAAATTTGTGTTCATCGTAATAGTCTCTACAAATTGGCAATTCGGGAACGTCATGGGTTGAAAATTCACTGGCCAATCGGAAACTATAGTAAATTTGGAAGGAATAGGAGGGAGGGAGTTAGGTTAGAAAAAAAATTGGCAATATTAAAACCCCCCACCCTGAAAAAAGCATCCTATTCTGACCACCGTAGAGTAAAAAAATAAGTTACCAGAATAACTTATAAGTCTACTTTCCTCAAAGTGGGTGCAAATTAACACTGAAAGTTAAAATCGTTTACGAAATATGGGAATATTAAATTACGATACACGAGATATACTAAAGATAAGTCAGCTTACTAAGTAATACAGGAGTAACTAGTTTAATGAAATTGAGGAAAAAATTTTCTGAGATGTCTTTCTATCGTAAGTACAAAAATTGAAACCGTTTTCATAATAGGTATTGAAAAAGATGAACGAGAGAGAAAAAAGTCAATTCAGATTTGTATGAAGTATGCCTGAATACAGGATGAACGAAATACACAATATTCAAGTCAGCTTGGTATGTATTATCTGTGTACTAAGGTTGGTAAAATTCTTAAAAATATTTCTTAAGATATCAAAATGGCCTCTATTTTTTAAATATTAACACAGTATAAACGAAATACACAACAATAAAGTAAGCTCTGTGAGTACCAACTTTGGTGAAATTCTTAAAAATTTTTCGTAAGATATGTGATATTATGCTAAAATGA